>ONZH01012295.1:0-36290 GCA_900303285.1 Rhinella marina
GCAGTAAAGGACATGTATTGCACCTGGCCATAATCACTGCTCCAGGTGTCCACCATGACGTGCACCGTGCTGCAGAGAGACAGCTGCAGGGAGCGTCCAATATTGTCAGCCACGTGGGAGTAAAAGGGCAGGGATATCTTTGTTGGAGAAGTAATGCCGGCTAGGGACCTGCCAGTGTGGCTGAGCGCAAGCCATTAGCTCCCTAAAAGCTGGGCAGTCAATCAGCTGGTACGGCAGAGACTGCACAGCCAGCAACTTTGTCAGGTGACCATTCAGTTTGCGCACTGTCGGATTACTTGTGGCGTAAAACTGCTTCCTGGCCACGCACTCGGCAATGGACGGCTGCCGAATGAGAGGAGGTGGAGAAATGCACGCACTGGCCAACGATGAGGTGGATGTACTAGTTACATCCCGGGGTGCGGGCTGAGCTATGGCCCTGGATGCGGCCTGCCTGACAGAAGGGACCCCGGGAGAAGTAACCAGCTCTTTAGTAATAATGGGCTTTCCTAAATTGCAGGCATGACGCCGCTTCAAATGGTTCCACAGAGCAGTGGTCCCAATATTTGTGGCTTTCCCACGGCTCAATTTCTGCTTACACAAATTACACGTGGCCATACCGCTATCCCCCGGCAGAGTGGTAAAATACTTCCACACACCTGACGTGCGCCCTCCACAGTTGGCCAAGCTTGTAGCCCTTGCACACTTACACCCTGGTGCCGGCCCCACTATATTTGGGGTCTCGCTCCCAGGGAAGCACTAGCCCTGGGCCTAACTCGCCTCTACCCTCTGTTGCTGCCACTACTAGTACCACCCTCCTCTTCTGAGCTCAAATCCTCCTCACCAGCCCGATCCGCTTCCCAGGTCCTCCTGTCTAACACATCAGATTCATCATCAGACTCCACCACAACACATTTTTCGGAATGCAAATTAGGCTGTTCCCCACCAACCGACAATTCCGGGCAGTCCAAACTCTGACTGCCCTCTACGAAGTCCTCAGGGAGGCTGTCCTCTATAACCGCCGGATTATGCGGTGGGCTTCGGTGGCTTTTTTTTTTATAAATTGCAGAAGGGACACCACTAGGAGGGAACACTGAAGCCCGAGAGGTGGCAGAAAATGACGGGGTTTGCTGGAGTGGAATGGTGGAGCAGGACGAGTCTGACCCCTTGCTACATATGGATACTGTATCAGCAGATGACAGCATATCATCCGGCTGAGACTGAGATGAGCGTGCCATCCATTCCACTACCTCATCTACTTTCTCCTCCACTACAATTTTGCGCCTTGGTGGGTTAGCCTGGTGGAACAACGGCCAAGTATTCCGATATACTACTAGTAGAAGCTCAGGCTACAGGTCTTTTGGCACTGCTGCCCTGTGCCACCTTCTCCTTTTTTTAAAGCTCAAAGTCTGGCTGGAACTGGACCCCTTTTGCTTACCCATTCCAGACATTTTTCAATTCACTCTGTGGCCCTGCAGCTGGTCTTTGTCCCTGTATGTCCCTGTTTCTTCCTATCTCTCCCTGATTGATTAAATACTAGCCCTGAACTGGCCCTGCAATTGCCCTGCAGTATCCCTGATATGTGTAATATGGATTCCCAGAGCTATTATATCAAATTTTCACAAAACAGGTCTCAGAACTTCACACACAGTGCTTCTGCTCGTCTCAGCAGTCACAGCAGAAGTGATGTGTCACTGGCTTACCGAGCCTGAGCCAATCAGAGCAAGCCCTGCCCACAAGGTCAGATGACTGCTTTCTTCCTGGGCTTTTGCGCACGATAAACGAACTAACAGTAAAAGTTCGCTAATGAATTGAATTCGTACGCAACAGCATATACAGTAACCTATACGTAGCAATAGCGTATAATTTATAGGACAAACTACGTAGCGAATGCGTACAAAGCCGATGCGAATCACCTAATATTCGGATTCGCTTTGCAGCTAAAAATTCCCAAGATTCAATACGAATCGACGAATCAATTCGCTCATCTCTAGTCCTAGAGAGCTGAGACCTGGTCTAAAACCTTCCAGGACACTGGATGTACCTGTGTGCCGAATTTGGTGAAGATCGGTTCAGTAGTTTGGTCGTGCATAAAGAACAGACAGACAGAAACCCATTTTTATAATATAAGGAGACTAGCAGGATGACCCGGCTTCGCACGGATATATTTTCATTAAGGGACATTTGAGTGTGTGTATGGCAGTTGGGATTTGAAGAGAAAAACTTCCAGGCTAATATTGGCTAATGCTGTTCATATTTTGACAGTATCTTGGGAACTGTACATCCTAGAGAGCTGAGACCCGGTCTAAAACCTTCCCGGACAATTGATGTACCTGTGTGCCAAATTTGGTAAAGATTGGTCAAGTCATGTGGTCACGCATAAAGAACAGACAGACTGACAGAAACACATAAGGAGAGGAGATATATATATATATATATATATACAGTACAGACCAAAAGTTTGGACACACCTTCTCATTCAAAGAGTTTTCTGTATTTTCATGACTATGAAAATTGTAGATTCAGACTGAAGGCATCAAAACTATGAATTAACACATGTGGAATTATATACTTAACAAAAAAGTGTGAAACAACTGAAAATATGTCTTATATTCTAGGTTCTTCAAAGTAGCCACCTTTTGCTTTTATTACTGCTCTGCGTACTCTTGGCATTCTCTTGATGAGCTTCAAGAGGTAGTCACCTGAAATGGTATTCCAACAGTCTTGAAGGAGTTCCCAGAGATGCTTAGCACTTGTTGGCCCTTTTGCCTTCACTCTGCGATCCAGCTCACCCCAAACCATCTCGATTGGGTTCAGGTCTGTTGACTGTGGAGGCCAGGTCATCTGGCGTAGCACCCCATCATTCTCCTTCTTGGTCAAATAGCCCTTACACAGTCTGGAGGTGTGTTTGGGGTCATTATCCTGTTGATAAATAAATGATGGTCCAACTAAATGCAAACCAGATGGAATAGCATGCCGCTGCAAGATGCTGTGGTAGCCATGCTGGTTCAGTATGCCTTCAATTTTGAATAAATCTCCAACAGTGTCACCGGCAAAGCACCCCCACATCATCACACCTCCTCCTCCATGCTTCACGGTGGGAACCAGGCATGTAGAGTCCATCTGTTCACCTTTTCTGCGTCACACAAAGACACGGTGGTTGGAACCAAAGATCTCAAATTTGGACTCATCAGACCAAAGCACAGATTTCCACTGGTCTAATGTCCATTCCTTGTGTTCTTTAGCCCAAACAAGTCATTTCTGCTTGTTGCCTGTCCTTAGCAGTGGTTTCCTAGCAGCTATTTTACCATGAAGGCCTGCTGCACACAGTCTCCTCTTAACAGTTGTTGTAGAGATGTGTCTGCTGCTAGAACTCTGTGTGGCATTGACCTGGTCTCTAATCTGAGCTGCTGTTAACCTGCAATTTCTGAGGCTGGTGACTCGGATGAACTTATCCTCCACAACAGAGGTGACTCTTGGTCTTCCTTTCCTGGGGCGGTCCTCATGTGAGCTAGTTTCTTTGTAGCGCTTGATGGTTTTTGCGACTGCACTTGGGGACACTTTCAAAGTTTTCCCAATTTTTCGGACTGACTGACCTTCATTTCTTAAAGTAATGATGGCCACTCGTTTTTCTTTACTTAGCTGCTTTTTTCTTGCCATAATACAAATTCTAACAGTCTATTCAGTAGGACTATCAGCTGTGTATCCACCTGACTTCTGCCCAACACAACTCATGATCCCAACCCCATGTATAAATCAAGAAATCCCACTTATTAAACCTGACAGGGCACGCCTGTCAAGTGAAAACCATTTCAGGTGACTACCTCTTGAAGCTTATCAAGAGAATGCCAAGAGTGTGCAAAGCAGTAATCAAAGCAAAAGGTGCTACTTTGAAGAACCTAGGGGAACCTCAGTTGTTTCACACTTTTTTGTTAAGTATATAATTCTACATGTGTTAATTCATAGTTTTGATGCCTTCATTGTGAATCTACAATTTTCATAGTCATGAAAATACAGAAAACTCTTTGACTGAGAAGGTGTGTCCAAACTTTTGGTCTGTACTGTGTATATATATATATATATATATATATATATATATATATATATATATATATATATACACAGTGCCTTGCGAAAGTATTTGGCCCCCTGGAACTTTTCAACCTTTTACTACATTTCAGGCTTCACACAAAAAGATATAACATTTTAAATTTTTGGTGAAGAATCAACAACAAGTGGGTCACAATTGTGAAGTGGAACAAAATTTATTGGATCATTTGAACTTTTTTTGCAATAATAAAACTGAAAAGTTGGGCGTGCAAAATTATTCGGCCCATTTACTTTCAGTTCAGAAAACTCACTCCAGAAGTTCATTGAGGATCTCTGAATGATCCAATGTTGTCCTAAATGACTGATGAAGATAAATAGAATCCACCTGTGTGTAATCAAGTCTCCGTATAAATGCACCTGCTCTGTGATAGTCTCAGGGTTCATTCAGACGGCCGTATGCTGTCCGCAAAAATACTGATCCGTTTTTTTGCGGACAGTTTAACATGTCCACACAAAACGGATTGCTTTCCGTATTTTTTGCGGACCCATAGACTTTAATGGGGCCATGTCCTGATTTTTACTGACAAGTACAGGACATGTTTCAGTGTTTTTGCGGAGCAGTGGAAGGGAAAAAAGGGCCGCATAGAAGTGAATGTGGCAGCATCTAATCCGCAAAAAAAACGGATCCGTATTTTTGTGGATAGCATACGGCAGTCTGAATGAGCCCTCAGGGTTCTGTTTAAAGCACAGAGAGCATCATGAAGACCAAGGAACACACCAGGCAGGTCCGTGATACTGTTGTAGAGAAGTTTAAAGCCAGATTTGGATACCAAAAGATTTCCCAAGTTTTAAACATCCCAAGGAGCACTGTGCAAGTGATCATATTGAAATGGAAGGAGTATCAGACCACTGCAAATCTACCAAGACCCGGCCTTCCCTCTAAACTTTCATCTCAAACAAGGACAAGACTGATCAGAGATGCAGCCAAGAGGCCCATGATCACTCTGGATGAACTGCAGAGATCTAAAGCTGAGGTGAGAGAGTCTGTCCATAGGACAACAATCAGTCGAACACTTCACAAATCTGGCCTTTATGGAAGAGTGGCAAGAAGAAAGCCATTTCTCAAAGATATCCATAAAAAGTCTCGTTTACAGTTTGCCACAAGTCACTTGGAAGACACACCAAACATGTGGAAGAAGGTACTCTGGTCAGATGAAACCAAAATCGAACTTTTTGGAAACAATGCAAAATGATGTTTGGCGTAAAAGCAACACAGCTCATCACCCTGAACACACCATCCCCACTGTCAAACATGGTGGTGGCAGCATTATGGTTTGGGCCTACTTTTCATCAGCAGGGACAGGGAAGATGGTTAAAATTGATGGAAAGATGGATGGAGCCAAATACAGGACCATTCTGGATGAAAACCTGTTGGAGTCTGCAAAAGACCTGAGACTAGGACGGAGATTTATCTTCCAACAAGACAATGATCCCAAACATAAAGCAAAATCTACAATGGAATGGTTAAAAAATAAACGTACCCAGGTCTTAGAATGGCCAAGTCAAAGTCCAGACCTGAATCCAATTGAGAATATGTGGAAAGAGCTGAAAACTGCTGTTCACAAACGCTCTCCATCCAACCTCAAAGAGCTCGAGCTGTTTTGCAAGGAAGAGTGGGAAAGAATTTCAGTCTCTAGATGTGCAAAACTGATAGAGACATACCCTAAGTGACTTGCAGCTGTAATCTCAGCAAAAGGTGGCACATCAAAGTGTTAATGCAAGGGGGCCAAATAATTTTGCACGCCCCACTTTTCAGTTTTATTATTACAAAAAAAGTTTAAATGATCCAATAAATTTCGTTCCACTTCACAATTGTGACCCACTTGTTGTTAATTCTTCACCAAAAATTTAAAATGTTATATCTTTTTGTTTGAAGCCTGAAATGTGGCAAAAGGTTGAAAAGTTCCAGGGGGCAGAATACTTTCGCAAGGCACTGTATATATATATAGTTCCTCATAAGAGTGGCATCTACAGCACCCCTCCCATATAATAGTGACCTTCACAGCAGCCCGTCCCTTTAAGAATGACCATCACAGTACCCCAGCTCATTAACTGTGACCTTCATTGTCCCCTGCCCCCTTAACATTGTTTTCTAAAGCGGCCTGTCCCCTTTACATTGACCCTCCACAGCACCCTTCCCTTTAAAATTGACCTCCACAGCAGCCCACCCCTTTAATTTTGACCATCACAGCAGCCTGCCCCTTTAACAGTGACCTCTATAGAGGCTCATCCCTTTAACAATGACATCCACAGCACCTGTCCCCTTAACAGTGATCTCCAGAGAACCACCCACCCTCAACTGTGAACTCCACCAGCCCTGCCCCTTTTACACTGACCTACACAGTGGTCCACCCCCTTAACAATCATCCCACAATGACCCACACCCTTAAAAGTAACCTCTACAGCACCGATCCCCTTAACAGTGACTTGCACAGTGGCCTGCCCCTTAACAGTGAACTCCATAGAGCACTGCCCCCTTAACAGTGACCTCTACAGTACCCTGCCACCTTAAATGTGACCTCTACAGCTCCCAGCCCTTAACAGTGACCTCCATAGCACCTCATCCTCTTAACATTGACCTCCAGAGTTCCCCGCCACTGTAACTGTGACCTCCACAGCTCTTGCCCCCTTAACAGTGCCCTTCACAGCATCCAACCCTCTTAATACGGACCGCCACAAAGTTGACTCAACCTCTGTCCTGTGTCCTTGTGTGTACCACATTGAGCATGGAGAAAAGAAAGAAGACCAAAGAACTGTCTGAGGACTTGAGAAGCAAAATTGTGAGGAAGCATGAGCAATCTCAAGGCTACAAGTCCATCTCCAAAGACCTGAATGTTCCTGTGTCTACCGTGCGCAGTGTCATCAAGAAAAAGCCCATGGCACTGTGGCTAACCTCCCTAGATGTGGACGGAAAAGAAAAATTGACGAGAGATTTCAACAAAAAATTGTGCGGATGGTGGCTAAAGAACCTCGACTAACATCCAAACAAGTTCTAGCTGCCCTGCAGTACGAGGGTACAACAGTGTCAACCCGTACTATCCGTCGGCGTCTGAATGAAAAGGGACTCTATGGTAGGAGCCATGAAGACTCCACTTCTGACCCAGAGATATAAAAAAGCCAGGCTGGAGTTTGCCAAAACTTACCTGAGAAAGCCAAAAACTTTTTGGAAGAATGTTCTCTGGTCAGATGAGACAAAAGTAGAGCTTTTTGGGAAAAGGCATCAACATAGAGTTTACAGGAAAAAAAAAAAGAGGTCTTCAAAGAAAAGAACACGGTCCCTACAGTCAAACATGGCAGAGGTTCCCTGATGTTTTGGGGTTGCTTTGCTGCCTCTGGCACTGGACTGCTTGACCGTGTGCATGGCATTATGAAGTCTGAAGACTACCAACAGCATAATGTAGGGCCCAGTGTGAGAAAGCTGGGTCTCCCTCAGAGGTCATGGGTCTTCCAGCAGGACAATGACCCAAAACACACTTCAAAAAGCACTAGAAAATGGTTTGAGAGAAAGCACTGGAGACTTCTAAAGTGGCCAGCAATGAGTCCAGACCTGAATCCCATAGAACACCTGTGGAGAGATCTCAAAATGGCAGTTTGGAGAAGGCACCCTTCAAATCTCAGGGACCTGGAGCAATTTGCCAAAGAAGAATGGTCTAAAATTCCAGCAGAGCATTGTAAGAAACTCATTGATGGTTACCGGAAGCGGTTGTTCGCAGTTATTTTGTCTAAAGGTTGTGCTACCAAGTATTAGGCTGAGGGTGCCAATACTTTTGTCCAGCCCATTTTTGGAGTTTTGTGTAAAATTATCAATGATTTGACTTTTTTTTCATTCTCTTTTGTGTTTTTTCATTGCAAGCAAAATAAATGAAGATATTATTACCAAAGCATTTGTGCTTGCAATCATTTGCTGGAAGAAATTGAGTATTATCTGACAGAATTGCAGGGGTGCCAATACTGTTGGCCACCACTGTAGGTGATGGTGACGACCAAACCAAGTGAAACAATACAAAATAAATGTGAGAAAAAATAAATGTGAGAGAAAAGACCCAAGTGCGTGTGCTCCCCACAAAGTGAGAATTGTGATAAAAAAGTGAGTGTACATATCCACTTTCGTTCATTTTCGTTAACATGATTAAACCAATATATAGTGTATCTCATATAAATAATAATCAATTAATATAATATAGACCCAAAAACGGATTCCAATATACACTACAAAAAGAAATTATGATAACCAATGATGGAAATAAAAAATAAAAATGGAAATAAATAAATAATAAATAAAAAAGTCCGGCTCTTTCAATATATAGTTGTTCCATGTTGCTGGCTAGAGACAGTATATGTATGTAATATCTCCCATCATAGTCAAGTATAGGACACCGAAGGACGACAAAAAAGGAAGACCCACATCTCCTTCTGGGCCAGGAGTCTCTTCCAATTTCCTCCTCTAGGTGAAATAAAGACCCGATCGATACCATGGGCACGGAATAATGAGCTATCACAATTATGAAATTCTTTAAAGTGCCTGGAAGTTCACTCTTTATCAGCATATCCTTTAAATTCCTAGATCTTCTGTAAGTGATTGGAGGATAGGATGGAAGTAATTTCGCCAAAATGGGGTCCAGACGCAAAATTTCCCAATTTCTTGATAGAGCGGCTTTTAGCGCTTTCCAATGTGGAGTATAAGTTGAAATGAAGCGCACTTCCTTTGTGTGATCTGATCGCCGATTATTACTTTTAAGAAGATCATCCCTCCTCAATCCTCTAGCTCGATTAAATCCCTGTTGGATATTGCTTTCAGAATACCCTCTCTCCTGAAATCTTCTCATAAGTTCTTGAGAGCTTACCTCAAATGTTTCATTTTTTGAACAGATTCTTTTGAGGCGCAAGAATTGACCATAGGGTATACTCTGGATTAGATTCTTGGGGTGACTTGAACTGGCGTGGGGGAGGGCATTCGTAGATGTTTCCTTTCTAAATAGATCACTGGTGACAGCCCCATCTTTGTCCACTTTAATTTTCACATCAAGGAATTCCGTGTCCATCTTATTCATCCCATCTGTTCGTCCATATCTGACATCAATATGAAAAATTTCACCGCCTCCAATCCATCTTTGTGCCGTATGCTGGTGTACAATGATTCTACATCGCAAGTTGCTATCCACATATCAGGTTCAAGAAGGAGATTGTTCACACGGCAAAGAAAATCTGTTGTATCCTTCAAAACAGATGGAAGTTGTTCCACTAAAGGTTTTAACATATGATCAATGAACTTGCAGGCGAGTTCACATAAGTTTCCTACCCCTGAAACAATAGGGTGGCCTGGGGGAACAGTAGGATGATTATGGACTTTTGGAAGCATGTATAGAGTCGCCACTCTCGGGTGTTCTGGTATTAGAATTTTTGCTTCTTTATCTGTGATTACTCCATTTTCACATGGCCATGATACAATTATCTGCAAATCCCTTTTAGATTCATCTGCCGGATTATATGTCAATCGTTTGTAACAAGTAAAATCTTTTAATTGCCTGTATACTTCCTTCTCATATTGCTGTTTGGACCATGCCACCACATTGCCCCCTTTACCTGCAGTTTTAAATATAATATCCTTCATGTTCTTCAATTCCTTAATTGCCCTTCTTTGTGTCGTAGTGAGGTTTGATCTTCTTAATTTCCTTAGTCACCAACCCTTGTTGTTGTATCTTCAGGTATTTGTTCATCTAGAAGTTCTACTAGAATCTTTGCTGCCTCTCTTTCTTCAGAGGTATTAAAAATATTACATGACTCATCCTTATAAAACATTTTTTAAAAACCAACTTTCTGGCAAAAAGGTGCAGATTAGAGATGAGCAAGCACTAAAATGCTCGGGTGCTCGTTATTCGAGACGAACTGTTCCCGATGCTCGGGTGCTCGTTTCGAGTAACGAACCCCATTGAAGTCAATGGGAGACTCGAGCATTTTTGCAGGGGACCAAGGCTCTGCCTAGGGAAGGCTGGGTGAAAACCTGGAAACCTCAGAAAATTATGGAAACACCACGGAAATGGACAGGAAACAGCAGGGGCAGCATGCATGGATGACTCTGAGGCTGCCTAATCCCACCATTACCCCAAATTCTCCTGCAATAGCCTGGTGGTTACCCTCATGGCAATTGTGCTCTCCCAGACCAAGAAAGTCGAGTTAGTATGCGGTAGCTGGTGAAGCACCCAAAAATTTAGCCTGACACAGCATGGCGGTTACACCACCAATGACTTTGTCCGACTGAGAATGCAGTGAAATGGCTTTTGTTGAGCCTCCAAAATTTTTTTTCTTTTCGGAGTACATAAAGTCGACCCTCAGCAAAAAATATTTTTTTTAAATGTCGGTACTTGCGCCTCCTGAAAAATTATTTTGGACTGTCTGTTTGACGCTCCTGAAACATTGTTTGGAGAGAGGGCCTGTAGTTGACACTGCGGAAAAAATGTTTGGAGAGAGGGCCTGTAGGTGGACCTCCGGAAAAATTGTTTGGAGAGAGGGCCTGTAGGTGGACCTCCGGAAAAATTGTTTAGAGAGAGGGCCTGTAGGTGGACCTCCGGAAAAATTGTTTAGAGAGAGGGCCTGTAGGTGGACCTCCAGAAAAATTGTTTATAGAGAGGGCCTGTAGGTGGACCTCCGGAAAAATTGTTTATAGAGAGGGCCTGTAGGTGGACCTCCGGAAAAATTGTTTATAGAGAGGGCCTGTAGGTGGACCTCCGGAAAAATTGTTTAGAGAGAGGGCCTGTAGGTGGACCTCCGGAAAAATTGTTTAGAGAGAGGGCCTGTAGGTGGCCCTCTGGAAAAATTGTTTGCAGATAGGGCCTGTAGGGGGCCCTCCGGAAAAATTGTTTAGAGAGAGGGCCTGTAGGTGGACCTCTGGAAAAATTGCTTAGAGAGAGGACCTGTAGGTGGCCCTCCAGAAAAATTGTGGTAAAAGAGTGCCAGTTGGCCCTCTAAAAAAAATTGCGTTTTTTGGGTCAGCATTAGGCAAAGACGACAAGGAGGAGGAGTAGGAGGAGTAGAGAAGAGGAATCGGATACATAAGTAAAGTTAATCTTTAGCTGCTTTCCCCCGGAGGAGATTTGAATTCCGGTGAAATCCAGGCTTTGTTCATTTTAATAAGCGTCAGCCTGTCAGCGCTGTCAGTTGACAGGCGTGTACGCTTATCGGTGATGACGCCACCAGCTGCACTGAATACCCGCTCTGACAACACGCTAGCGGCAGGGCAGGCCAGCACCTCCAAGGTGTACAGCGCCAGTTCAGGCCATGTGTCCAGCTTTGAAACCCAGTAGTTGTATGGAGCAGAGTGATCGGTCCGGACGTTGGTATGGTCAGCTAGGTACTCCCTCACCATCTTTCTGCAAAGCTCACCCCTATTCTGCCTAGACTGGGGACAGGTGACAGTGTCTTGCTGGGGTGACATAAAACTGGCAAAGGCCTTGGAGAGCGTTCCCCTGCCAGTGCTGGACAAGCTGCCTGCTCGCCTCCTCTCCCCCACTACTTGGCCCACAGAACCATGCCCTCTGCCGCTAGTGGCGTCAGATGGAAAGGATTGTTTCAGCTTATGCACCAGGGCCTGTTGATATTGATTCACTCTCATTCTCCTTTCCTCTACAGGGATGAGAGTGGAAAGGTTCTGTTTGTACCGTGGGTCCAGGAGAGTGAACATCCAGTAATCAGTGTTTGAAAAAATGCTTCCAACGCGAGGGTCACGGGATATGCAGCCTAACATGAAGTCTGCCATGTGCGCCAGAGTCCCAACACGCAAGAATTCCCTCTCCTCACTGGCCTGACTCTCCATTTCCTCCTCCTCCTCCTCCAAGTCCTCCTCTTCAGCCCATACACGCTCAAGAGTTAAGAAGGACTGAGCACTGGTACCCTCTTCCTCCTCATCCCCCTCCTCCAATACGCGCTGAGAAACAGACCGGAGGGTGCTCTGGCTATCAAACAACGTATCTTCCTCCACCGTCTCTTGTGACAAGCGTCCGACTTCATGCTGAGCAGTGAGTTTTTCAACAGGCAAAGCAGCGGGATGGTGAGGCTGATAATGGCGGCATCGCCGCTGACCATCTGTGTTGACTCCTCAAAGTTGCTCAACACCTGGCAGATATCAGAGATCCACGTCCACTCCTCATTGTAGACTTGAGGAATCTGAGAGACCTGACTACCAGTTCTGGTGGAAGTTGACATCTGGCAGTCTACAATGGCTCTGTGCTGCTGGTAAACTCTGGATAACATGTTTAATGTCGAATTCCATCTTGTGGGCACGTCGCACAACAGTCGGTGAGCGGGCAGTTGTATGCGGCGCTGCGCTGCCCTGAGAGTGGCAGCATCTGTGGTCGACTTGCGGAAATGCGCACAGATGCGGCGCACCTTGGTGAGCAAATCAGACAGATTGGGGTATGTCTTGAGGAACCGCTGAACTATGAGATTGAACACGTGGGCCAGGCATGGCACATGTGTCAGTCTGCAGAGTTGCAGAGCCGCCACCAGGTTACGCCCATTGTCACACACAACCATGCCTGGCTTGAGGTTCAGTGGTGCCAGCCACAGATCGGTCTGCGCCGTGATGCCCTGTAACAGCTCTTGGGCGGTGTGCCTTTTGTCACCTAAGCTCAGCAGTTTGAGCACCGTCTGCTGGCGCTTACCCACGGCACTGCTGCTGCGCCTAGAGCTACCGACTGAAGGCGGCGTGCCCACGGATGGTAATTTGGAGGAGGAGGTGGAGGAGGAGGAGGGGTCGGAGGAGGAGGCATAGTACGTCTGAGAGACCGTGACCGAGGTAGGCCCCGCAATCCTCAGTGTGGGCAGTACATGAGCGGCCCCAGGATCAGACTCGGTCCCAGCCTCCACCAAGTTAACCCAATGTGCCGTAAGTGATATATAGTGTCCCTGCCCGGCAGCACTTGTCCACGTGTCGGTGGTTAGGTGGACCTTCTCAGAAACAGCGTTGGTCAGGTCACGGATGATGTTCTGTGACACGAGCTGGTGTAGGGATGGGACGGCACATCGGGAAAAATAGTGGCGGCTGGGGACCGAATACCGAGGGGCAGCCACCGCCATGAGATTGCGAAAGGCCTCGGTCTCTACCAGCCTATAGGGCAGCATCTCCAGGCTAAGCAATTTGGAGATGTGGACGTTGAGGGCTTGGGCATGTGGGTGGGTGGAACTGTATGTAGACAGCTGAACGCTGCGCAGGGACACATTGGTGGACGCTGTGGAGGATCGTGGAGGTGAAGGTGTGGTTTTCCGGCGGGAGGCGCTCGTGCCGGGGTCCTGGGCAGGGGGTTGACTAGCAGAGGCAGCGAGTGACACAGGGAAAGGAGCAGTGGTGAGACCCGCAGGAGGTGAACAGCTTTGGTTCCATTGAGTGTGGTGTTTAGCACTCATATGCCTGCGCATGCTGGTGGTGGTTAGGCTAGTAGTGGTGGCACCCCTGCTGATCCTGGTGTGACACAGGTTGCACGCCACAGTACGTTGGTCATCCTCACTTTCTTTAAAGAACCTCCAGACTTGCGAACATCTAGGCCTCGCCACGGGAGCTTCACTACGTGAAACAGTTACTGCTGATGCACCAGCTCTGGCTCTGCTTCTCCCCCTGGCCAAACCACTGCCTCTTCCAACCTGTTCTGGTGCAGCACTCGCCTCCACCTCAGAAGCACTTTCTTCACTCGGCTTATCAACCCAGCTTGGGTCAGTCACCTCGTCATCCTCCGATTCCTCAGTCTGCTCCATCCTCGGACTTCCTGCCCTGACAACAACTTCACCACTGTCTGACAACCGTGTCTCCTCATCGTCCGACACCTCTTTACACACTTCTTCCACTAAGTCAACAATGTCATCATCATCACCCACAGACTGCGACAGTTGGAAAACTTGGGCATCGGGAAAGAGGTCAGCAGCAACCTGAGAAGTGGTTTGTGACTCTGGGAAGGGTCCAGAAAACAGTTCCTCAGAGTATGCCGGATCGCATTCCAAATTTTCCTGGGAGGGGGCAGACTGGGGGGAAGGATGTTGAGGTGGAGAAGCCAGAGGAGTTCTCCCTTGGGTAACGTGGGTGGACTGCGTGGAAGACTGACTGGTGGACAAATTACTTGAAGCATTGTCCGCAATCCACAACATCACCTGTTCGCACTGTTGTGGTTTCAACAGTCCTCTACCACGTGTCCCTGTAAGTTGAGACGTGAAGCTAGGGAGTGTAGCTCTGCGGCGTTCCCCTGCTCCCTCATCAGCAGGTACTTTCTCACCCTGCCCAGGACCACGGCCTCTGCCCCCTGCAGTAATTGAATGCCCACGCCCTCGACCCTTAGCCCTGGGGTTCAACATTTTCTGTATATAAGTGTATTATATGTACAAAAGAAAATGGGCCTGCTGTACTGAAACCCACAAACTTGTTCAATCTGAACAAGTTAATATATAGGTGGATAAGTTAGAGCAAAATTACGTATATTATTACGTACCGTGCAGTATGGAGCAATTACACTGAAACTATTAGATTAAGTGCAACCCAGACAAATGTCGCACAGAGTTTTTTGTAATGTAGCTGTATCAGTGAGAGCAAAAGACCTTTTTTAATTACGTGACGTACAGAATGTGTCACCTGGACAGAAAATACGGATTGTGCTTTGTATATAGGTGGATAAGTTAGATCTAAATTACGTATGTTATTACGTACCGTGCAGTATGGAGCAATTACACGGAAACTATCAGATTAGGCAGACTTGGTCTGCTTAATTGCAACCCAGACAAATGTCGCACAGAGATTTTTGTAATGTAGCTGTCTCAGTGAGAGCAAAAGACCTTTTTTAATTACGTGACGTACAGAATGTGTCACCTGGACAGAAAATACGGATTGTGCTTTGTATATAGGTGGATAAGTTAGATCTAAATTACGTATGTTATTACGTACCGTGCAGTATGGAGCAATTACACGGAAACTATTAGATTAGGCAGACTTGGTCTGCTTAATTGCAACCCAGACAAATGTCGCACAGAGATTTTTGTAATGTAGCTGTCTCAGTGAGAGCAAAAGACCTTTTTTAATTACGTGACGTACAGAATGTGTCACCTGGACAGAAAATACGGATTGTGCTTTGTATATAGGTGGATAAGTTAGAGCAAAATTACGTATGTTATTACGTACCGTGCAGTATGGAGCAATTACACTGAAACTATTAGATTAGGCAGACTTGGTCTGCTTAATTGCAACCCAGACAAACGTCGCACAGAGATTTTTGTAATGTAGCTGTATCAGTGAGAGCAAAAGACCTTTTTTAATTACATGACATACAGAATGTGTCACCTGGACAGAAAATACGGATTGTGGTTTGTGGTGAGTGGTCAGCTGAACTGTGACACACAGAATGGTGCCACACAGCTGTATGAAATGAATTTGTATCACTGAGATAAAACAACAAAAAAACTATTTTTTTTTTTATTTATTTTTTTTTTTATATATATATTTTTTTTAACGTGACGTGCAGAAAATATCAGAGAGCAAACTCAGCCCCTGCTGACTGTGGCTATTTTGACTGCAACCCAGAAAAATGTCGCACTCAGATTTTTGTAATGTAGCTGTATCAGTGAGAGCAAAACACCTTTTTTAATTACGTGACGTACAATGTAGGTCACCTGGACAGAAAATACGGATTGTGGTTTGTGGTGAGTGGACAGCTGAACTGTGATACACAGAATGGTTCCACACAGCTGTATGAAATGGATTTGTATCACTGAGATAAAACTATAAAAAAAAAAAGTTATATATGGCGATAGCTGCACTACTAGTGCCAGCCAGCCCAGAGACAAAAAAAAGTGTCTTGTAGCCCTTAGAAGGGCTGTTGGGTTCTTTTGATATCACTCCTGCCTAACAGAGAACTAAATCCAGGCCCTAACACTCTCCCTGAAACGCAGCAGATATGTCCCTAACGACATCCAGACAGCATCTGAGTCGAGCACCGCAGGCAGTCACTAGTATATTCCAGAGTCACCTGATCAGGCCAGCCAAACCCTGCTATCAACATGTAAGGGCCCCACGTGATGCTAGGTGTACCGCAGAGTCTCCTGGCTTGTGACTGGCTGAGTTTATAGGCACCAAAAATTCAAAATGCGGGAGATGCCATTACCTCGAGCATGGCGAGATACTCGTCCGAGCAGCGAGCACTTACGAGTACCGTAATGCTCGAATGAGCACCAAGCTCGGACGAGCATGCTCGCTCATCTCTAGTGCAGATCTTTTATGGCAGGGCTGGCCAACCTGCGGCTCTCCAGCTGTTGCAAAACTACAACTCCCAGCATGCCCAGTCTGCCTACAGCTATCATCCTACAGCAGGGCATGGTGAGAGTTGTAGTTTTACAACAGCTGGAGAGCCTCAGGTTGGCCAGTCCTGTTTTATGGCTTAAGGGTAGACGTGTGATCCACTCGACTAGTTGGTCTCCTTTTGTTATCATTCCATATCGTGCCTACATCCTTCCTTTTCGCCCTCCTTTGTGCATATCTTGTACGAAAATCAGTAAAAATTGAGGATTCTCTTCCTGTTGAGATGCTTGATGACATGGAATTAGACCTAGATCTTAATTGATCTCCCATGAAACGCCATTTATAAACGCGATTATTTTCAAAATCATGTACATCACGTGAAAATTTCTTAATTTTAACCAATTTGATTTGTTTCTCCCATGTATTATAACATTCTTCAAGATCCTTCTCCCAGTTTTCCTTATCTTTAGTTGGTAATATAGACATTAATTGTTCCTCAGTTGTTTTTATATCTGATTCCAAGGTCTCCAACATCTTGGAATTCAGATCAACAATCAATTGTATCAAAGATTTGGAACAATTATTGCAAATCTCTTCCCATTTCTTTGTAAAATCTGTATCATGTATACCATAAGAAGGAAAGATTTGCACTCTCAACCCACGAGGAATTAAACAACGTTTTAAATAATTCTCCAAAGAGGCTTTATTCCACCAGGTTTTTACTTGCTTATGATGGTATTTTTTCAGAGTATTCTTCAGTTCTTTAATCTGCAAGCCATCCACATCATCATTCGCCACTGCACCACCACTAAAGATATTATCCGCTTGTGTTTGCCACAAGGTTGTGCGTCCCCTGAAACCCATGCCAATTTCTTGGGGGAAAAAATACATTTTTATCTAGGTCTTTTAGGCGACTCCCACCGCGGCCTCCACCCAACACCGTTTTGCCAACAGGCTTTCTCAAGGGAACTCAGAACTTCCGACTGCCGATACTGATACTTCCGGTAGTTGGAAAGCATGAGGTACTTCCGGATGGTCGCATGTCTATGATAATGTTCCGGCTAAGACGCAATGCAGGGCGGCCAGGACGCGAGATATGGCGGGTACCGGCTGTAATTAAGATATTACGGGCAGCTGTGTTAAATCAGAACAATATATAAAAGGAAGACTCACTATGAAGCATCTTATTCCCTTGAGAAAGTCTATTGGCGAAACGGCGTCGGGTGGAGGCCGCGGTGGGAGTCGCCTAAAAGACCTGTAGGTACTTGGTTTGGTTTATCATTTACTTTTGTACTACCTGTCCCATATATATATGCGCTTTATAGTGCTGTGCTTTTGAGGAGTTTGGTGGTATATAGAGTTTATACTTTATGTTTTTGATTGTTTGCCTAGTTACCTTTGGTCTGCGGCGCCTCCCACTGCGACCCCCCATATATTTTGTGCTTTTTTATCTCATTCGTACCATTTTTAACCACCACTATAAACCATATGTATCTTGTTATTTATTTGTAATTATTGATGTACTAATACAGATAGAGACTTGTTTAATATATATGTGTGGTGACTATATTTTTCGGTGTTTATGTATATACAATATATAGTTATCCCCTTATAGTGTTAATCGTGGCTCCCTGGAACAGGTGTTTTCACGCATAAAGAACAGACAGACAGACAGAAACTCATTTTTATAATATAAGGAGACTAGCAGGATGACCCGGCTTCGCACGGATATATTTTCACTTTTTGTGTGTGTCGTTAAAAGATATCAACAGTATCCCCCATAAAAGTCACCTATATAGCACTCCTCCCTGACATGCCCCTTGTATTTATATCGCCACCTACTGTTATAAGCCCCTCCAATATACAGTTCCATGTAAATAACATCACCCTCTCCCCAGCCGTTTTCAACATACAGTCCCATATAAATAACACTATTTCCTTCCCTCTGCCGTAACATCCCTCTCTATCTACAACCCCTCCAAAATATAGTTCCATATAAATAACCTCACTTCCCTACCTTCAGGCATTCCAATATACAGTCTCATGTAAAGAACATCACCCTTCCCCAGCTGCATTCAACATACAGTCCCATGTAAATAATATCAACCCCTCCCCAGCTGCCTCCAACATACAATCCCATGTAAACAACATCATCCCCTCAACATTCAGTCCCATATAAATAACATCACTCCCTCCCACAGCCACCATCAACATATAGTCCCATGTAAATAACATCACTCCCTTCCAAAGCCGCCATCAACGTGTAGTCCCATGTAAATAAAATCACTCCCTCCCACAGTTGCCTTCAACATACAGTCCCATGTAAATTATATCACTCCCTCCCTAAGTCCCCTCCAACATGCAATTCCATGTAAATAACATCACTCCCTTACACAGCTGCCTTCAACATACATCCCCATGAAAATAACATCAGCCCCTCCCCAGCCACCTCCAATACACAGTCCCATGTAAATAACATCACTCCCTCCTTCAGTCCCCTGCAACATGCAGTTCCATGTAAATAACATCACTCCCTCACTCAGCTACTATCAACGTACATCCCCATGTAAATAACAATATACCCTCCCCAGCCACCACCAATACACAGTCCCATGTAAATAACATCACTCCCTCCTCAGCCACTCCGACATGCAGTTTCATGTAAATAACATCACTCCCTTAAACAGCTGTCATCAACATACAGTGCCATGTAAACAACATCAACCCCTCACACAGCCACCTTCAACAAACACTCCCATGTAAACAATATCATGCCCTCCCCAGCCACCTCCAACACACAGCCCCATGTAAGTAACATCACCATGGCCTAGCCACCTCCAACATGCAGTCCAATATAAATAACATCACTCCACCCCACTCCAACATACAGTCCCATGTAAATAACATCCCTCCCTTCAGCCCTAATATACAGTCCCATTTAAATAACCACAACTCCCAGCATTGATCTGCCTCTCACACTGAGAATTTATCCCTTCAGTTACCTCTGACACACACTTCACCACAGCTTCTTCCTCAGGTTTTGTCCTCTTCACTGTTGATTGCCGTCCTCTCCTGCACTGGTCACATGATGGTGACATCATTGCAGGTCCTTCTCAACTACTGCCTTCAGCACTGATTACATGGCCTATGATGTCATCACAGGTCCTTCAGTTCTTCCAGTGCATTAGATTCAATTATAGTTCTGTCTGTCAGGCAATGCATTTGGAGCCTGGGACACAACATCAGGGGTCTATCCCCCAAATATTTTAGCCTAGCAACACCCCTGGTTATCAGTGATTGATAGCATTGTGTGTATAAGTGTGCATAAGAGATAGCTGTCAATCACTGGTAACTCCTCCCTCTTATTCAGTTTTAACAGGGCAGCAAAAAACAAAGATATAAATGTATAAAATAAAGGTTTACTGAATATTTTCCCACAAAACTATTGGGGAGATTTATCAAACTGTTATAATAGAAGGTCTGCTCACCTCAGTATTGCTTCTGGGTGGTGCTCTATTTATTCCACAGACCCACCTTGTCATCAAACATCACCATAAATCAAAGCATAAAAATAGGCACTCCTATCCAGAGCATGTGGAAATGGTACAACTTTTATTACTAAAATCCAAAACACATCAATATATAAAATAACAATATAAAACCAAAATAAAAATAGCGACTTCCTTAAATGATAAATCTGACACGGTCCCAAAAATGTGGCTATATCTGAATAAAGATATATAGATTGAAGAGATTCCCACTTCTCTTGGAGCCGTATATAGTGTATTCCTTATGTTTTTCTCGGTATATAGTATGGATACCTCTATATGCTTCTAAAATATCCCCTACTGATAACACGTGTCAAATATCATATAAAAACAATCCTATATGGATGACATTGTATTATAGATCATATTTACATGGTATATGCAGGATATTGTATTTATGAAACGCCAATAGCCGATATATACCAGCGTTGGATTATAGTGGATATCCTTATTCCTTATATATAAGGGTCAAGACCTTCTTGATGATAATACTTCTTAAAGGTACAGTACAGACCAAAAGTTTGGACACACCTTCTCATTCAAAGAGTTTTCTGTATTTTCATGACTATGAAAATTGTAGATTCACACTGAAGGCATCAAAACTATGAATTAACACATGTGGAATTATATACTTAACAGAAAAGTGTGAAACAACTGAAAATATGTCTTATATTCTAGGTTCTTCAAAGTAGTCACCCTTTGCTTTGATTACTGCTTTGCACACTCTTGGCATTCTCTTGATGAGCTTCAAGAGGTAGTCACCTGAAATGGTATTCCAACAGTCTTGAAGGAGTTCCCAGAGATGCTTAGCACTTGTTGGCCCTTTTGCCTTCAGCTCATCCCAAACCATCTCGATTGGGTTTAGGTCTGTTGACTGTGGAGGTCAGGTCATCTGGCGTAGCACCCCATCACTCTCCTTCTTGGTCAAATAGCCCTTACACAGCCTGGAGGTGTGTTTGGGGTCATTGTCCTGTTGATAAATAAATGATGGTCCAACTAAACGTAAACCGGATGGAATAGCTTGCCGCTGCAAGATGCTGTGGTAGCCATGCTGGTTCAGTATGCCTTCAATTTTTAATAAATCCCCAACAGTGTCACCAGCAAAGCACCCCCACACCATCACACCTCCTCCTCCATGCTTTATGGTGGGAACCAGGCATGTAGAGTCCATCCGTTCACCTTTTCTGCATCACACAAAGACACGGTGGTTGGAACTAAAGATCTCAAATTTGGACACAGATTCCCACTGGTCTAATGTCCATTTCTTGTGTTCTTCAGCCCAAACAAGTCTCTTCTGCTTGTTGCCTGTCCTTAGCAGTGGTTTCCTAGCAGCTATTTTACCATGAAGGCCTGCTTCACATAGTCTCCTCTTAACAGTTGTTGTAGAGATGTGTCTGCTGTTAGAACTCTGTGTGGCATTGACCTGGTCTCTAATCTGAGCTGCTGTTAACCGGCGATTTCTGAGGCTGGTGACTCGGATGAACTTATCCTCCGCAGCAGAGGTGACTCTTGGTCTTCCTTTCCTGGGGCTGTCCTCATGTGTGCCAGTTTTTTTGTAACGCTTGATGGTTTTTGCGACTGCATTTGGGGACACTTTCCAAGTTTTCCCAATTTTTCGGACTGACTGACCTTCATTTCTTAAAGTAATGATGGCCACTCGTTTTTCTTTACTTAGCTGCTTTTTTCTTGCCATAATACAAATTCTAAGTCTATTCAGTAGGACTATCAGCTGTGTATCCACCTGACTTCTGCCCAACACAACTCATGGTCCCAACCCCATTTATAAGGCAAGAAATCCCACTTATTAAACCTGACAGGGCACACCTGTGAAGTGAAAACCATTTCAGGTGACTACCTCTTGAAGCTCATCAAGAGAATGCCAAGAGTGTGCAAAGCAGTAATCAAAGCAAAAGGTGGCTACTTTGAAGAACCTAGAATATAAGACATATTTACAGTTGTTTCACACTTTTTTGTTAAGTATATAATTCCACATGTGTTAATTCATAGTTTTGATGCCTTCAGTGTGAATCTACAATTTTCATAGTCATGAAAATACAGAAAACTCTTTGAATGAGAAGGTGTGTCCAAACTTTTGGTCTGTACTGTACATATATGTTATGTTCCTTTGTATTATAGGGCGTCACCCAACAGAATATCTATCCAGAGGTGGTAAGTATAATGTTGCGTTGGGGATTAACCCCTACTTACAGTTTGTTGAGTAGCTTAGGGAAACTTCACCAGGGATCTACAGGCAACAAACACACGTCATGTGAAAAGCCACATAGCTCGTCCTCATACGGCTGCATTGTTTCTGGGCAGCAGATCACTGTTTAGATAGCACAATCTGCTTCCCAGAATAGATAATTTAGGTGCCTGCATGAACGACAGTTTCCCGATTATCTGCATGTCTAAATCCACCTTAAGGAGGACCTGTAACCACAAATTGCAAAGCAATATCAAAGCTCTGTTACAGAGCAGGAGGAGCTGAGCAGATTGATATATATTGGGTCATTTATCAAACTAGCGCTTCCTTCCCAATAATCTGCTGCTCATTGATATGTAAAATCCTCCATTATTGTCTTTTGAGAGCAGCTACAAGGGCCACAGACACAAAAGACAGGCACTGACCCCAGTGACTTCTATGGGAGAGTTTTCTAGGCATGCTGTGTGACCTGTGCAGAGGTCAGGAGGAAGCTGGTAAGATGTAAAATAACTTGTTGTTAATGGTGGATCCCATGTTATCTGTGTAGAGGTGTTACATATCACTGTGATGGCTGTTATTATAACGAGATAACTATTGAAAAGTTACCTGTACAAAAAAGGAAATCATGACCTATTATTAGGCCTAGTTACCAGTATGAAAATTGCAGGTTTATATACATTTTTATGAAATATAGTGACACGGAAAAATAAAAAAAACTCACCAAAATTCTAAATCCTAATGTTAGCCCTTGGGCCAAGAGTTAGCTACATTAACCATGGAGTCAGCCACAATGCCCCTTGGATCAATCACAGTACCTCATGTATTAGTATCAAAGCCCTGAGTGCATTCAATCCCAGCCATAGTGTCCTCAGTGTCAACCACAATGCCCCTTTATTAACCTTTCCACCCTCCGTTTCAGTCATATTGCATAATGGTTAGTCACAGTGTTCTCAAATTCAGCCATTATGCCATAAATGCCAACTATGATTTTCCCAGGTCCACTTACAATGTAACAAATGTACTTGCTTAAGTGTCAGCCACATTGCCCCCAGAGCAGTTCACAATGTCCTTTTTGTGTGGGGGGTCCTCTTTCTGGTGACACCTACAAAAGTGCAGTATACTTACCTGCATCCCGCCACTGGTTCCTGGCTTCTTCGCTTCCTGGCCTCAGCTGTCTCAGCAGTGGTGACCCAACCCCCCTGCATCACATACATAACAAAAGGGGATCAGGTCACCACTGCAACTAGTCATTGGTTGTAGTGGCATCAAAGAGCTGTTTACAGCGGGGGAACAAAGCAAAACGCAAAGTGAATGAACAAAACAGAAATCTAGATCAAATCAATATTTGTTGTGACCATCCTTTGTTTTAAAATAAGATCAATTCATCTAGTTGCACTTGCACACAGTCTTCGACAGAATTTAGCAGGGACATGGCCAAACATTTTGGAGAACTAATCACAGATCTACTGTACATGTAGGATTACTCAAATCCTTCTGTCTCTTCATGTAATCCTAGACAGACTTGATGATATTGAAATCAGGGACCATATCTGTGGGGGCTCATCACTTCTAGGGCTTCTTGTTCTTCTTTATGATGAAGATAGTTCTCAATGACATTGGCTGTATGTTTGGGGTTGTTGTACTGCTGCCGAACAAATTTGGAGGCAATCAGATGCCTCCCTGATGGTATGGCATGATGGATAAGTATCTGTCCGTATTTCTCAGCATTGAGGACACCATTAACCCTGTCCAATTCCACAGCTCTATAAACTAAAATGCTTCCCCACACTTGCAATGAACTTTCAACCTTCTTCACCGTTGCCTGCAGGCACTCATTATTGTACAGTTCTCCAGCCCTTCTACAAACAAACTGCCTTCTGTTACAGCCAAATATTTCAACTTTTGACTCATCAGTCCAAAGTTTCCATTTTTCTTCACAATTCCTATGTTTCTGTCCATAGTTCAGTCGCTAGGCCTTGTTTCCATATCGAAGATATGGCTTTTTACCACAATTCTTCCATGAAGACTACTTCTTGCCAGACATCCCAGTAGATGTGCGTTCCTAGTAGATGTGAGTCCCACTGCCTTCTGCTAGTTCTGAGCGGATGGCACTGCTGGACATCTTTCAATTTCGAAGGGAAGCAAGTATGATGTGTCTTACAAGTCTAGGGCTACATTTCAGTAAGTGAAATTGGAGATGTGGCAAGGATTATTTTTTTAATTATTAATTTATTTTACCATTCATTATCAATGAATCATAAAATGGGCTGGGAGTTACTCAATAAGGTCTTGGTACTGTAGGTCACGGGTATCAGGAGTCATGCTGACTGCATTGCATTTTACAGCTGCTGTAGGATGTCTTGGTCATGCTCTTCCAATCAGTGTCGGACATTGAGAGTGCCTTCCTCATGGATGAGCGGGCCTAAAGAATTCCACTAAAACATTGTCTTGACCATGATGCTTCCACCATCAGCTTGTGTCTGTTCTCTGATGTTTCTTGCGTGACATGCCAATGTTCATGTATTCGATGAAACAGAAAAAGTGAGGAGGGCAACCCTTTGACAATCCACGGAAGTCCAGTTCTGATACTGCTGTGAGCCTTTTCTGCCAATGCAACTTTATTATCAGGGGAGCAGTGTCCATGAGTCCATACACAGTAGGGGTTGTTGAACTATTGTTTTAGACACATGTGTGGTAGTCCCCTGGTTCTTTTTGGCGATGAGCTTATCCACTGTACTATGTCAGTCTGCCCTCACACACCTTTGTAGCTGACGTTCACCTCCCGCATCAATGTCATATGGTGCTCTGCAGTTTTTATGTCACTTATTAGCAATGGTGCCATTTGTACACTCATGATACCCTTTCACTACTGCAGCACACAAACAGTTCGCAAACTGTACAGTTTCAGAAATACTGCAACCCTTGGCCTGAAAACCAAAAATCATCTTTTTTTGCAACTCTGTTAAATGGCCCCTTTTACCCATGATAGGAAAGAGGGATATGTGTGCAGATAGCCTATCACACACCTTAAATATCCAACAAGCCAGCTCACGAGGCATGCCTTCCTTCATGAACTATACACTGACAACATTGAAAGTAGGAAGTAGTCATTGTAATGTCACTCAACTGTGTATATATATACTGTATATACTATATGAAGTAAATATTGGGAGACACCTCTTAATCATTGAATTGGGTGACTGAGTAATTCAGTCTTTTTGACATATGTATAGAATCCAGCACCTAGCCGTGTAGTCATCCTAAATAGCTCATTACTGAATTCCAGCATGATAATAGGTAATTGAGGCGTACAAAACGGAATTCGCCGCAAAGTCGAATTTCTTCACACTTCGTGGTAACAAATTGATTTTTCCGAAAATGGTGGCTGAAAATGAAAAATTATGCTCATCTCATCCACTCGCTTGCAGAGAGGCCGTTTGCTTCATCTTCATCTAGAAAACCTGCCAAAGGACCTGCGTCAAGCGTCAAGTGGCGCCACATGATCACGCTGGCCACGTGTTGTGACATAATCAGTGATGGCGTCACTGCACATGGCCAGCAGGATCACGTTATGATGTCATCATGCTTACTGCAGGTCTTTTGGCGGGTTTTCTTCAATCAAGATGAATGGATGAGAATGGAAGGCCTCTCCACAAGCAACTGGATGATGTGATTATAATTTTTTTTAAATCCCCGATTAACCCCCTGAGCACCTGAATGTGAGTCTCAGATGTGTTGAATGCGACATCTGAAGGATTAAATGACGGGGGAAGGCACGATTGCCATTCCCGTTCACTGTGCCATACAATGAGAAATGTGACTAAGTAATTCGTAACAAATCTAATCTCTTGACGAATTTCAGCGAAGCTGCTGAATCAAATTTTTAAAAACTTCTCTCATCTCTCGTAATAATAGGATAGTATAGGTAATGTAATATGATGCTACCATTGCAATAAGTTGTGAAATTTCTTCCACCTAGATATTCTACACTCGTCTGTGAATGGTATTATTGCAAAGTGGAAGCCATTAGTAACAACAGAAACTCAGCCACAAAGTGGCAGACCACATATACTTACAGATCAGAGCTGCCAAGTGCTGAGGGACATAGGGGGTCATCTATCAAATCTGCTACACCAATCTTGTGGCATAAAAATGTCACAAGCGATGTAGCGTTCAAAACACAGAAAGTTCAAATCTTCAAAAATCAAAATTCTGTGTTCAGCACCAGGAACAATACATTGATCATGTCAAATAGCTATGCATCACAGGGAACATTCTCGTTTGTTGTTACAACTTTATGTGTTAATAACTTTTGAATCACAATAGAGATTGTAAATCTGATTGTGACAATTGATTTCTGAGAAAATTCTGGTGTTCTGTGATCTGCTACATGACTCCCTTCCCATTGGAAAAATTTGCCCTTGATCCAATATGGCGGCTTTCAAGATGACGGCCATGTTCTGGACATAACCTAAAAGATTGTCCCTCTCATCCATTACTTGCTGCGATATTCAGATATTTCATTTTCGCTTTTGTTTCTGAAATAAAAGGGTGTCCTGGGACTAGGGATGAGCGAACTTTTGAAAAGTTCGGTTCGCTTCGTTTCGGCGAACTTTCTTGAATTTCGGATTCGTACGAACTGAACCTAAAACGAACCTTGCTATAACGGCTGAATAATTGTTTCTACAATAATGGGACTCTGATAGGGTATAGTTTCGTTTACTTGCAGTTGCTATTACAATGAAAAAAGTGGAAAAAATCCAAGTGACTTCAACAATGGCGATGCAAAATATACGCATATTTGAGAATTTACACTAATGCGTACGCTAATGCGAACATTCCCACACAAATAACGAACATACAGTGTAATGTTGTCAAAGGTGCGCTACTTAACTGAATATGTACGCATTAGCGTACTCATACACTGCGTCTGCGAACATTCCTACTCAAGTAACGAACATACAGTGTAGCGTTGTCACTTGTACGCTACTTAACTGAATATGTACGCATTAGCGTACGCATACACTGCGTCTGCGAACATTCCTACTCAAGTAACGAACATACAGTGTAGCGTTGTCAATTGTACGCTACTTAACTGAATATGTATGCATTAGCATACATTCTCAATAAATATGCGTATATTTTGCGTCGCCGTTATTTTAAACAGATTCGTTACGAACTTTCTCAAAATTCGGTTAGTTGACGAACCGAACTTTTGGGAAAGTTCGTAACGAATCTGGTTCGTTACGGTTCGGTTCGCTCATCCCTACCTGGGACTTACCTTGTAAATTTGAACACTTTTATGTGTGATTTAAAAAATGCTGTAAAAAAGTCACATCTCCACTTCAAGCAACCACGTAGCGTACTATCACTGACAGTGGTGAAACCACATCATGCTTGCACCAAATTTAATAAAACCAAGCACCATTTTCATAAATTTGGCACAGTTGTGCTAAGCAACTTTAGTATAAAAAATAGCCTCAAACACACCTACAATTATAAATTCCACGGATAGAGCATAAAAATAACCAATGATCGGCTCACTCAGTAACTGCAGAGTTCCAAACCACCTCTGGTATTAACAGTACAAAAACTGTGCATTGGGTGCTTCATGGCATGGGTTTCCATGCCCAAGCAGCTGCATGTAAGCCTTACATCACCAAACACAATGCCAAGCGTCAGATGGAGTGGTCAAGCCCCCTCATCCAACATCATTGTTTGACTTCACAAATGTTCTCGATGAATCAGCAAAAATTCCCACAGACATAATATAAAATCTTGTAGAAAACCTTCCCAGAAGAGTGGATGCTGTTTTAGCTGCAAAGTGGGGACTCTGTCCATATTAATCCCATATTAATTTGCTTTAGACTGGGATGTCATAAAAGCTCCTGTAAGTGTAATGTGTAAGTGTCCCAACACTTTTTTCCATATAGTCTACAATCACACCTACAGTAAAAATTGTCAGTACAGGTACATATGCACACGCACAGGAAGCTGTACCTACACACATATAGGCACGTGTGTATATATACACATATACAGGCATATACAATATGTACACACAGACGCACAAATACTGTTTGTACACATATAGGCACATATACAGGGGGGGTAAATAAATTTGATACACTGACGATTTTGCAAGTTTTCCCACCTACAAAGAATGGAAAGGTCTGTAATTTTTATCATAGGTATACTTTAGAGACAGAATCTAAAAAAAAAAATCACATTTTATGATTTTTAAATAATTAATTTGCATTTTATTGCATGAAATAAGTATTTAATCACCTATCAACCAGCAAGAATTATGGCTCTCACTAGAGATGAGCGAATCTATTCGCCGATTCGTATAGAATCTTGGAAATTTTTAGATGCGAAGTGAATCCGAATATTACTATAGGTGATTCGTTTCAGCTTTGTACGCATTAGTTTGTCCTATAAATTATACGCTATTGCTACGTATAAGTTACTGTATACGCTGTTGCGTATGAATTCAATTCATTAGCGAACTTTTACTGTTAGTTCGTTTATCGTGTGCAAAAGCCCGGGAAGAAAACGGTCACCTGACCTAGTGGGCAGGGCTTGTGTCACGACAGGGAAACAAGGGATAGTGTGCCCTGTCTGAACCCCACCTCTTTCCCTGCCTACTTACAGTAGATGCCCTAGGCGACAAAACCGTAACTTGGAGACAGTCCCTATGCTGAGTACGTGCACAGGGAAGGGAAGGGAACACAGGGAAAGACGAACACAGACAGAAACAAACACAACAGCAGAATCGTCAGCAAGCCAAGTCAAGAACAGGAGGTCACGTCAAATACCGAGGGGAATCACAAAAGCGTAGTCTAAGTCCAAAGCCAAAATCCAATACACCAATAATCCAACAGCAAGGTCCAACACACAGCACTGATCTCAGAAGACTAATCACAGGCATCTGAGTGAGGCAGTTGCCATCTTTAAATAGCCTGCCCAGGATCATGTGATGTGGCCAGCATCACATGACCTGAGGCGGAGCAAGCTGTCCAAACAATATGTAACGTAGCCATGTGGTGTGATCAGCACCACATGGCTAAACCCAAACAGAGAATTAACTCATGAAGTGCTGGCTGACAAGACCAGCACTTCAATTCCCTATTGCTCGTCTCTAGGGGGCGGAGAGGTCCGGCGACGTCGTGCAGAGGGAGCACGACGCCGACCTCGCGTGACAGTACCCCCCCCTTCACGAGGGGCCACCGGACCCTTACCAGCGGGAGCAGGCTTATCGGGATGCTGCAGATGGAACTTTCGGATGAGCGAGTCTGCATGCATCCTGGTCAACGGTACCCAAGACCTGTCCTCAGGACCGAACCCCTTCCAATGTACGAGGTACTGGAAGGAATTCCGGACCCTTCTCACATCCACAATTCTGGCAATCTCATGCTCCATTTGTCCTGCTACCTCAACCGGAGGCGGAGACTGTTCCTCAGGACCAACGGGAGCAACATAACGTTTGAGCAAAGACACATGAAAAACATTATGAACACGAAGGGACTCGGGTAAACATAACCTAAAAGAAACCGGATTGATCACCTTGGTGATCCTGTAAGGACCAATGAAGCGAGGTGCAAACTTGTAGGATGGTACCCTCATGTTGAGATTTTTAGTCGATAACCATACCTTATCCCCAACCTTAAAATTCACACCCTTAGAACGTTTTCTATCAGCCTTAGCTTTTTGAACTCCTTGGGCCTTTTCCAGGTTCGACTGAACCTGTGCCCAAACTGTGCACAGTTCTTGAGAAAAATCATTGACATCTGGGACAACCGACGCAGATGGGGAAAAGGAGCTAAAGCGTGGATGAAAACCCATATTGCAGAAAAACGGCGACATCCCAGAGGATGAATTAACACGATTATTAATTGCAAATTCAGCCAGAGACAGGAATCTGGCCCACACATGTTGGTTATCAGAAACATAACATCTAAGATATTGCTCAACGGATTGGTTAAGACGTTCAGTCTGACCATTGGTCTCCGGATGAAAGGCTGATGAAAAGGACAAAGAGATACCAATATTATTACAGAACGCCCTCCAGAACCTAGACACAAACTGTACTCCCCTATCAGAAACGATATTCTCAGGAACACCATGTAGTTTGACAATATTATCAATGAACACGGACGCCAAGACCTTCGCAGAGGGTAATTTACACAAAGGAATAAAATGACACATTTTGCTGAATCTGTCAACCACCACAAATATCACGGTTTTACCCTCAGAGCACGGCAAGTCCGTGATAAAGTCCATGGACAGATGTGACCAAGGTCTACTAGGTATGGGTAAAGGATGTAACTCACCCATAGGTCGTGTCTTGGAATTCTTGGACCTGGCACAAGTGTTACACGCAGTTACAAAAGCCTGAACATCTCTGGAGATTGACGGCCACCAATACTGCCTAGAGACCAACTCCTTGGTGGCATTGATGCCAGGATGTCCACACAAAACAGAATTATGGCACTCACCCAGCAGTCGCAACCGCAAATGAGCCGGCACAAACAATTTGTCATTGGGGGTACCAATGGGAGCAAGATGTTGTCCTGCCGAGATTTCAGAAGCGAGGTCAGATGAGGTAGCGGCCACGATATCATCAGCTGGCAGGATGGGCTCAGGAGGGACGTCAGGAGGCTGATACGCCTGGAAACTTCGGGATAAGGCATCGGCCTTAACGTTCTTGCTCCCGGGTCTGAAGGTAACACAAAAATCAAAACGAGTAAAGAACAAAGCCCACCTCGCCTGTCTAGGATTCAATCGCTTAGCCGATTCTAGAAACATTAAATTCTTATGATCCGTGAGGACCGTAATGCGGTGAAATGCCCCTTCTAAAAAATGACGCCATTCCTCAAATGCCCACTTGATTGCAAGTAACTCCCTATTCCCAATATCATAATTCCTCTCGGCAGGAGAGAACTTGCGGGAGAAGAAGGCGCATGGCATAAGATTAGTTAAGGTGGAAGACCCCTGGGACAGTACAGCCCCCACACCATCCTCAGACGCATCCACCTCAACTACAAAAGGCTTACTTTGATCAGGCTGGACCAACACAGGAGCATTAATAAAACACTGCTTTAACCTTTCAAAGGCCTCAATAGCTGCAGGGGGCCAATTGACCAGATCAGCCCCCTTGCGAGTCAAATCCGTAATGGGTTTGGCTACCACTGAAAAATTTTTGACAAATTTACGATAAAAATTAGCAAACCCCAGAAATCGCTGGAGCGCCTTCAAAGAGGAAGGTCGCACCCAATCCACAATGGCCTGTACTTTAACTGGGTCCATTTTGAAAGAAAAAGGGGTGAGAATGTATCCCAAAAAGGCCACTTCCTGAACACCAAAGGTACACTTTTCCCCTTTAACAAACAACTTGTTTTCACGCAACACCTCCAGCACTTGCCTAGTGTGAGATACGTGACTCTCCCAGTCTGCAGAAAAAATCAGGATGTCATCAATATAGACAATTACAAATTTCCCAATAAATGGTCTAAAAATGTCATTGACAAAGTTTTGGAAAGTTGCCGGAGCGTTACTTAACCCAAAAGGCATTACCAAGTACTCATAATGACCCTCCGGGGTATTAAACGCAGTTTTCCATTCGTCCCCCTCACGAATCCTGATTAGGTTGTATGCCCCCTTCAAATCCAGCTTGGTGAACCAACAGGCCCCCTGGACCTGATTCAGCAAGTCAGGAATAAGGGGCAACGGGTATCTGTTTTTAACAGTGATTTTATTGAGCTCCCTGTAATCGATACAGGGCCTCAATCCTCCATCCTTTTTACCAACAAAGAAAAAACCTGCCCCCATGGGAGAAACTGAAGGCCAGATGTGACCCTTGGCCAGACTCTCTTTGAGATAATCCCTCATGGACTGACGTTCAGGAGTAGAGAGATTATAAATGCGACCTTTGGGATATTTGGATCCCTCAATAAGGTCGATGGTGCAATCATATTGCCGGTGAGGAGGGAGGAACTCAGTCTCGGACATTGAAAACACGTCCGAAAAATCGCCAATATACTTGGGCAAGGAAAGAGACTCAGTGGTACCTCCCAACTGCAATACTGATCTACAACATTTGTCACAATTCATTCCCCATTTTTCCAATTCACCTACCGACCAGTTGATCACAGGGTTGTGGTCCTGTAACCAAGGCAGACCTAAAACAAGGTCGGCAGGTAAATCCTTTAATACAAGGAAGGAGCAAGTCTCAGTATGGGTAATTCCTACAGTTAATACAACCTCAGGAGTACAAAACTCCACTCTCCTATTATTCAATGGAGTGGAATCCAGTGCGATAATTTGAATTACCTCCCTTAAAGGAATTATAGGCACACCCACAGATTGCACAAAATCATAATCAATAAAATTAGCAGCAGAACCTGAATCCACAAATGCTTCACCGGATCTCTTGAGTTGGTTATAAGAAATGGAAATAGGTAACAAGATTTTCTTTCTTACCACCGCAGGGGGGAACCTGACTTCCAGGAACAGACCTTTTTGAGAGCAGAAGTCTCGGACACTGCTGGAGCCAGTGGTTCATCTCACCGCAGTAAAAACAGGCCCCTCTCAGGCGTCTCTGATCCCTCATAGTAACTCCCAACTGCATAGGCTCCTCCTGGACGTTGATAGGAGACGGGCTCTGAAGAGGAACTTCGGACAACACGGCAACTTGAGGGGCAACAGAACGTTCCTTTTGTCTCTCCCTAAACCGTCGGTCAAGTTTGATAACTAAGGTCATAGTCGCCTCTAAGGTGTCAGGAGTAGGATAACTAACTAGTAAATCCTTCAGATGGTCAGACAGTCCCACCCTAAACTGGCTTCTCAAAGCAGGGTCATTCCATTTAGAGGACACACACCATTTTCTGAACTCAGCACAGTAATCCTCAACTGGACGGTTACCCTGCCGAATGTCTCTGAGCTGAGTTTCAGCTACAGCGGCCAAGTCAGGTTCTTCATATAAAAGACCTAGGGCCCGGAAAAAAGCCTCCACAGACAATAGACAAGGGGAGTCAGGTGGCAATGAGAAAGCCCACTCCTGCGGATCACCTTGCAGCAAGGAAATAATTATTCCTACCCGCTGCTGCTCAGAACCCGAGGAGCGTAAACGGAAATATAATTTACAACTTTCCTTAAAGGAACGGAAAGTCCTTCGGTCCCCAGAAAACCGATCGGGCAATTTTACATGGGGTTCAATATTGGGGTTTGGCATGGAGGGAACGACTGCGGGTGCAGTCCGCAGCTGCTCCTGATGTTGGAGTCTCCCAGCCAAATCCTGGATCATCTGAGCCATGTTACTCATCTGGTCCGTGAGTACTCGCAACGGCTCCATTAGGTATGGCCTGTGATTCTGTCACGACAGGGAAACAAGGGATAGTGTGCCCTGTCTGAACCCCACCTCTTTCCCTGCCTACTTACAGTAGATGCCCTAGGCGACAAAACCGTAACTTGGAGACAGTCCCTATGCTGAGTACGTGCACAGGGAAGGGAAGGGAACACAGGGAAAGACGAACACAGACAGAAACAAACACAACAGCAGAATCGTCAGCAAGCCAAGTCAAGAACAGGAGGTCACGTCAAATACCGAGGGGAATCACAAAAGCGTAGTCTAAGTCCAAAGCCAAAATCCAATACACCAATAATCCAAAAGCAAGGTCCAACACACAGCACTGATCTCAGAAGACTAATCACAGGCATCTGAGTGAGGCAGTTGCCATCTTTAAATAGCCCGCCCAGGATCATGTGATGTGGCCAGCATCACATGACCTGAGGCGGAGCAAGCTGTCCAAACAATATGTAAAGTAGCCATGTGGTGTGATCAGCACCACATGGCTAAACCCAAACAGAGAATTAACTCATGAAGTGCTGGCTGACAAGACCAGCACTTCAATTCCCTATTGCTCGTCTCTAGGGGGCGGAGAGGTCCGGCGACGTCGTGCAGAGGGAGCACGACGCCGACCTCGTGTGACAGCTTGCTCTGATTGGCTCAGGCTCGGTAAGCCAGTGACGCATCACTTCTGCTGCGACTGCAGAGATGAGCAGAAGCACTGTGTGTGAAGTTCTGAGACCTGTTTTGTGAAAATTTGGTGTAATTGCTCTGGGAATCCATATTACACATATCAGGGATACTGCAGGGCAAGTGCAGGGCCAGTTCAGGGCTAGTAAGTAATCAAGCAGGGAGAGAGAGACAGGGAGAGATAGGGAGAGACAGGGAGATACAGAGACAAAGACCAACTGCAGGGCCACAGAGTGAATTGAAAAATGTCTGGAATGGATAAGCAAAAGGGGTCCAGTTCCAGCCAGTTTCAGCCAGACCTCGAGCTCTAAAAAAAGGAGAAGGTGGCACAGGGCAGCAGTGCCAAAGGACCTGTAGTGGGAGCATCTGCTAGTAGTATTCGTAATACTTGGCCGTTGTCCCACCAGGCTAACCCACCAAGGCGCAAAATTGTAGTGGGGGAGAAAGTAGATGAGGTAGTGGAGTGGATGGCACGCTCATCTCAGTCTCAGCCGGATGATCTGCTGTCATCTGCTGATACAGTATCCATATGTAGCCAGGGGTCAGACTCAGAGCATTCCTCCTGTTCCACCATTCCACTCCAGCAAACCCCGTCATTTTCTGCCACCTCTCAGGCTTCAGTGTTCCCTCCTAGTGGTGTCCCTTCTGCAATTTAAAAAAAAAAAGCCGGCGGTTATAGAGGACAGCCTCCCTGAGGACTTCTTAGAGGGCAGTCAGAGTTTGGACTGCCCGGTTGGTGGGGAACAGCCTAATTTGCATTCTGAAAAATGTGTTGTGGAGGAGTCTGATGATTAATCTGATGTGTTAGACCGGAGGACCTGGGAAGCGGATCGGGCTGGTGAGGAGGATTTGATCTCAGTGGAGGAGGGTGGTAGTAGTAGTGGCAGCAACAGAGGGCAGAGGCGAGTTAGGCCCAGGGCTAGTGCTTCCCTGGGAACTAGCGAGACCCCAAATATAGTGGGGCTGGCACCAGGGTGTAATGTTGTAAATGTTGGGACTACTGCTCTGTGGAACCATTTGAAGCTGCGTCATGCTGGCAATTTAGAGCAGCCCATTAATACTAAAGAGCTGGTTACTTCTCCCGGGGTCCCTTCTGTAAGGCAGGCCGCATCCAGGGCCATAGCTCAGCCCACATCCCGGGGTGTAACTAGTACATCCACCTCATCGTTGGCCAGTGCGTGTATTTCTCCACCTCCTCTCATTCGGCAGCCGTCCACTGCCGAGTGCGTGGCCAGGAAGCAGTTTTATGTCACAAGTAATCCGACAGTGCGCAAACTGAATGGTCACCTGACAAAGTTGCTGGCTGGGCAGTTTCTGCCGTACCAGCTGGTTGACTGCCCAGTTTTTAGGGAGCTAATGGCTTGCGCTCAGCCACGCTGGCAGGTCCCTATCCAGCATTACTTCTCCAACAAAGCTATCCCCGCCCTTTACTCCCACGTGGCTGACAATATTGGACGCTCCCTGCAGCTGTCTCTCTGTAGCATGGTGCACGTCACGGTGGACACCTGGAGCAGTGCTTATGGCCAGGGGCAATACATGTCCTTTACTGCCCACTGGCTGAATGTATTTAGTGGCAGTGAGGCAGGAACCCCCCAGCAACTGGGTCAATTGCTGTTGGCACCTCCACGTGCTTTCCAGCCAGGATTGCAGCAGACCACCCAACAACTATCCGCTTCCACCTCCACGGGCAGTCCGCCTGCTGGAGCGTCAGAGCAGCGAGTTACCCCCGCTCCTTCATATCACATGTGCTAGGTGAAACGCTGCCATGCAGTGTTAGACTTAGTTTGTCTTGGCAGTAGCAGCCACATAGGCCAGGGCTTGCTGCATTACATGAAGCAGCAAATAGCGTGCTGGCTGACTCCATGGCAGCTGGAAGTGGGCAAGGTAGTGAGTGGCAATGGGGCAAATATAGTGGCAGCACTGAACCTGGGTCAATTCACGCATGCTCCCTGTATGGCACATGTCCTAAATCTAGTGGTGCAAAGATTTCTAAAAACATTCACTGGCCTGTGCACAGTGCTGGCAAAGTCGCGGAAGCTTTGCACTCATTTCAGCCATTCATATGTATCTCGCCACGCTCTGGTGGAACTGCAGCGATAAAACGGGCTTCCGCCACACCACTTAATAGGT
>ONZH01012296.1:0-27509 GCA_900303285.1 Rhinella marina
AGGTCTCACCTCTTGGGCCTCCACATAATTTTTAACACACTCTCTCCTCTTGGGCCTCCCATAATTTTTTAATACGTCTCACCTCTTTGGGCCTCCACATAATTTTTAAAGTCTCAGGGCTCCACATAATTTTTAAGAGGTCTCACCTCTTGGGCCTAACACAAAATGTTTAAGAGGTGTCACCTCTTGGCCTCCACATAATTTTTAAGAGGTCTCACCTCTTGGGCCTCCACATAATTTTTAAGAGGTCTCACCTCTTGGGCCTCCACATAATTTTTAAAGAGGTCTCAACCTCTTGGGCCTCCACATAATTTTTAAGAGGTCTCACCTCTTGGGCTCCACATAAATTTTGAAGAGGTCTCACCTCTTGGGCCTCCACATAATTTTTGAAGAGGTCTCACCTCTTGGGCCTCCACATAATTTTTAAGAGGTCTCACCTCTTGGGCCTCCACATAATTTTTTAAGAGGTCTCACCTCTTGGGCCTGTACAAAATGTTTAAGAGGTCTCACCTCCTATGGGCCTCCACAAAATGTTTAAGCGGTCTCACCTCTTGGGCCTCCACATAATTTTTAAGAGGTCTCACCTCTTGGGCCTCCACAATAATTTTTAAGAGGTCTCACCTTTTGGGGCTCCACAAAATGTTTAAGAGGTCTCACTCTTTAGCCTCCACACAATTTTTAAGACGTCTCACCTCTTGGGCCTCCACAAAATTTTCCATGAGGCCTCTGGCCAGCCCACGGCCTCTTCCTGCCTTTTGCGGTCCTAACGCATCCCTCAACATCCCCACTGCTTTACCTGCTAGACATGACACTGGCCAGGTCGGGTGACTGACATCTCAAGCGCCAACAATTTGGGGCATTTTAAGGCTTCTGCATGTGTTTGAGTTGTTTTTACATTTTAAAGAAGACATGTCTGACCACATCTCACACACACACACAATGACAATTAGGGGTGGGGTCTATTTGCTTTCCCCCTTGCCTATGCCATCTGTGGTTGTCATAGGCAACGTGATTTTAAGGGGTGCAGAATTTTATCTTCTTTTTTGTCTAGTTTGGCTTGGGGTCCATGGCAATGTTGAGGAAAGAAGGTTTCCTTGTATGGTCTCACTTTACAGAGAGGTTATATTGTGTTTGGAGTGTATTGTTGAGAGGCTGTGATAGTGGCGTAATAGTGCGACTTGGGCGCGTTATATGCACCCAGACATGCTTCCCCTGCTGTCCCAGTTGCATTCCAGCAGTGTTGGCATCCTTTTCTGAGGTTCCAGGGTGGACTTGGTGACCTCCAAGTGGTCGAATTGAGATTTCCAAGTGGCGAGCATTTTTTCCCCATAGACTTTAATGGGATTCGATATTCGGTCGAATAGTCGAATTTCGCGGTCTATTCGAATCGAATTTCGAACTTTCGAATATTTCACTACTCGCTCATCTCTAATTATAACTACATAGAGGTAAATTTTTGGAAACATAAATGTTGATATCTTATAGCAAAACATGAACTTGAAATGTATTTATTTTTTATTTATTTATTTTTGTTTCAGCTATTTCTGTAGTTGTCTCTCCTTACAAAGCAGAAGGTGAGTGAAGCTGAATGAATGTTTACTGCTTAAATGTGGGTTCACGCATAGGTTTTTTCTGGAGTTTTCCTGCACTTTGGATTTTTAGTTTTTTAGATTTTTTGTTTTTTTGTTTTTGTTTTTGTTTTTTGAACCTGCATTTTTTGCTGTGTTTTTGTTAGCTCCAGATGTTAGTTGAAGTGTATAAGAGATATGAAATGCAGGAAACATAAGCATTTTTTCCATCCTTCAGTTTTTCATTAGGTGTTATTTTTGTCTTTATGCCTTTTAAAAAAATGTTGCACGCTGGTCGCTTTTTTCCCCTTAAATTTACATTGGCGGTCGGTCATTTAAAATTGGTGCCCACTTGTGAGCGCTATAGCCAATGTGTGCCTGCTTTTTAAAACAGCAAGCACCCAGGACTAATGTATGTATGGTACAGCTCTCTATGTGATCTATATGTCATACTCTGCAATATCTATGTTTGTAAGGAACATAACTTCTTCTTATGGTCCTTATTCTTTTTCTTTCTGTTCCTTTTTCTTTTTGTTTCCCATCGTCTTATTTTTCTACTTCTTCTTTTTTTTTATCTTCACACTATTATTTACTTTATTGTTTCTTTCCTCTTTTACTTCATCTTTCTTCTTCTTTTTTTTTTATTATGGCCTCCATCTTCTTTTTTTTTTTTTTTTTAATCCTGTAACATTGGCGTCCATGAATACCGTACCCGGAACTAATGTATGTGATCAACGATAACAGCTGAACGCACAATAGTTCCGATTGAACCTCCATAGGAACACAATGTTAGGCCCCTTTCACACGACCGTATGCCCTCCGAGACATACAGTCCGTGTGTGGGCCATATGTCTGGACTGGCATTGATCATGCGCACAAGGAGCGCACAACATCATTGCTTACAATGATACTGTGTACGCCGGACCGCCTGCGGGGCTATTGTCCTGCACTCATATGATTTTATGAGTAGAAGACTATAGCCCTGTGGGCGGTGCAGCGTGTAATCTATCCCATGCGCATGATCAATGCCGCTCCGGGACATATGGCCCGCTCACGGACTGTATGTCTCAGAGGGCATACGATTGTGTGAAAGGGGCCTAATTCTAATAGACTCCAATGCTAATGAATTGGAATCTATTAGAGAAGCAATCTGATGAGCTGTAGATCTCCGTTACAGGGGTTTTCTAGGATCAGCATATGGATGGCAAATTGTACTTACAATAGTGACAGTACAGAGTATGAAGTGAATGCTGCAATACTCTATACCACTGCTACTAAGAAGAAGGCATGCTGATGGATCAACCATGATAGAAAATGAAAAGGCTACAGTTCTTGTACAAGAATCCTATCCTAAGAATATGCCATGAACATAGCAATTCTAGTTCAGTTCATTATAGTTCAATATTTTAAGATTTTCCACTTGTATTAAATGTTAGATGAGTATTGGTCCGTCTTTGTAATAAGTTGACATAAGTGAATTAAAGGGGTTATCTGAGAGTATAAAAAGCCCCATGATATGCTGGGCCTCCCACACTGAATATACTTACCTGGGTCCCCGCTCCCTGCGCCACTCCTGGTCCCCTCACCACCGCTGCTGCTTCTACCCGTATGCGGATGAAAACATCCAGTGTCGAGGGGGAGCATCCAATGGCAGGCGGAGACAGGGACGAGCCTCCCTAGCGTCACCCACCATGCTAAGGAGGCTCGTCCCCATCACTGCCAGCCATTGGCTTCTCCCCCCAGACATCATGTTTTCATCCAAGCACGGGGAGAAGCAGCCGCAGCGGTTCAGGGACCAGGAGTAGCGCAGGGAGCAGGGTAAGTATATTCAGTGTGGGGGGCCCGACATATGGGGGGACATTTTATAGGATTGGATAACCCCTTTAATTTTAAACTAATTGGATTTTTTACAAATTTTACAAAAATTCAACTTTTGAACAAAGCAGAAGTTTTGGATATTAGCTTTGGACTAATTGTGCAAAATGGCGCCCACCATATTACGTTTTTAATTCAGTACACTACTGAGGGAAACAAGACAGGAATGATGAAGATGGAAGATGACATTACCCTGGCTGGAGGCTCTGGCCATTGTGCCTACTGCTCCCTTCTAAAAATGGAGAATTATTGTAAGCTTGTTTGAACAAGTCACAGTTTCTTCCAATCCTACCATGTGCGTATAAACACCATTGGGCATCTGCCCTCAAAAAGGGTCAATTTCTAGCTGCTTGTTAATGTTTTTACCCTTGCGTTTACCTACAGTATAGCTATAGATGTCAGGGCCACTCTGACATTATTTACTATTTCTGTAATTTGTGTTAAAGAGCTTAAGAGGGAAGAGATAGCGAGAGAGAAATTCTAAAAAATAAAAAGGAAAGACAGGCAAGCAGAGAAAGTATCCTGGAGAGCCTCAAGTGCCATTCACGCAATTTTCAGGCCAGTTGGAGCCGTTTTAAAATAAACCCAGTTCAAATATTCCAACCAAAACACTAGAAATGTGATCATCTCTAGTAATGAGGTCTCAACAGGTTCTTTAATGACAGCAGTGTCAACTTGTAATTGTCTTTTCTTATAGGCATAAATTGCCCTGAAGGAGCTACATGGTCAGATTGCGCTGGTTGTTTCACTCATTGTCCAGCATTTGGTATTAAGGCTTGTGGTTTGTAAAGAAGGATGTGCATGTATACAGGAAGAATATGTCATAGGACCCGGACAATAAATGTATCCCAAAGGAAGCATGCTCAAAGGTAAGATGGTACCAGCTCTCTATGTGCTCTATATGTCATACTCTACGATATCTGCATTTGTAAGGAACATAACTTCTTCTTATGGTCCTTATTCTTTTTCTTTCTGCTCTTTTCCTTTTTTATTTCCCATCTTCTTATTTTTCTACTTCTTTATTTTTTTTATCTTCACGCTATTATTTACTTTCGTGTTTCTTTCCTCTTTTACTTCATCTTTTTTCCTCTTTTTTATTATGGCCTCCATCTTCTTCATTTTTTATTTTTTTTTATTTTGCATGCTGTTACATTGGTGGTCCAGGAATGCCGTTACCCCTGCTACTCTTCCACTCACTCTGTGTCTGTTGCAGGTCCAGGGCAGTGGAAGCAAGTCAAGTCGCTGTTGTCCTGTGTTTCTGTTGGGGATATTCTTCACTGAACTTCACTTCATTTTTTAGTATTGCAAGAGTTAATCCCTTATGCAGATCTTTGTGCAGCTATTTTAAATGTGTTAATCATCTTCTTCTATAAAGTATATTCTGCACTGTTTTTCTCATTCTCTGCCTGAGAAATAGCTTGCTTGTCCCTTCTATATATCATTGTCCATCTGTGTACCGACTTTTACCTTTTTACTGGATTACTTTCTGCTGCTTGACCAGACCTGCACCTGATTACAGTATTGACCTTTTGCTGCCTACCCTGACCTCAGACTTGTTTCATGGATTCACACTTATGCTGCCTACCCTGACCTTGACCAGTTCCTGACTTTGAGTTTTGCCTGATCCCTCAGTGTCCCGCACCATTAATTTATTTTCCCGTGAGTTAGTTGTGAAACACAGTGCAGCTACTCCAGGAGGGAGCTTAAAGGGTGAAGATCAGAGGACTGCCAGGATAATGTCATGAAGTTTTGTCCAAAGTCAAACCAGTTGACTGACACAGTGATTTTAACACTTCCTAATTGTTCCCTCCATCTTTCTCTTATCTTTGGCCTTCTTCATATCTATTGCTCCTTTTTTTCTTGTTGTTTTTCTCCTTTATCAAGCTTCTTAATTACCTTTTTTTCTCCTTCTGGCACTCATTTTCTGCCATTCCTGTCATCTTATACAATGCTCCTCTCCTTTTCTTCCCAGTAGTGTGGCTGCACATACTTTGGTGCTTGTAAGGGCTCAAATACATTTTGTGTGTGGGCCCTTATAAAGAATTGGTACTGGGGTATAGGAGCTTGAAGATACACCTTGCAACATTCTGTGCTAATTAATTTTATAATAAATTATATTGAACAGATCTCCATTTTTTTCTGATACAGAGTTCCAAATCTCCTGTTCAATTATGCATTTTAATGATAGACTTCTGGCTGCTGCAATCACTACTAGAGGGAGCTCAGGTACAGACTACATACTGTTCATACACTGGATTCTTTAAATGGGTTCTCTGGGAATTAAGAAAATGAAAATACTTAAATATTACTTCATAATAAATATATTCCCAAATACCTTTCATTATTTATTATGGCTCATTTTGTCTAAAGAGCAATCATCAGGGGAAACAAAATGGCCGCCATCCTATTAGTGCACACAAAACCTGTCCTAATCACACAGGAGGACAAGTTATTTCACAACACTGAGGTAAAGAGCTGCCTCATCCTCCTCTCTGCTCTGCTTGTCAGGGATTATGATCCTGAACACAGATGATAAGAACTTTAGCTGAATCTCTGGGGAATTTAGTTCAGAAGAGACATGAAGTATAGAGGACGGACAGGACAGACTGTGGTAATGGAGACTGCATACAAGCTCTGCTGCTCATTATCCCACCATCATCTCTGTACTTCATGTCTCCTCATCATTTCCATTCTCACAGAGCAGACAGGAGGATAAGACAGCTCTTTACCTCAGTGTTGTGAAGTAACTTGTCCTCCTGTGTGATTAGGACAGGTTTTGTGTGTACTAGGACGGCGGCCATTTTATTTCTCCTAATCATTGCTCCATGACCAAAACAAGCCATTATAACTAATGAAAGGTATTTGGGAATATGTTTATCATAAAGTAATATCTAAGTATTTTCATTTAATTAATTCCCAGAGAACCCCTTTAATGATGCAGTAAACTCCTAAGCACCCCCTAGTGGTGGCTGTAGGTAGTCAGAATCGGAATCAGAACTTGTATAAGTAGATATTCACTTTACTATCTTGATTTTCTCTCTATTCTCTGTTGAATGACTATGTATGTGGATTCAGTTTATTGTGTTAGGCGATCTGCTCCCTATTGTTTTCCAACTGTAGTGAAACTATGACTTCTAGCATGTCCATAGATTAGCATGTCTTCTATGACTTCTAGCATGTCCAAGGATCGATTTTATTTTATTTACATTGTACTATTAAATAGTACAATAACATATAAAACCATCTCTTATTTCTAGGGTATAAAATATGTTATTAAATATATAAAATATATAAAAATATCAGTAAAAGTCATGTTTTAAAAATTTTTCTGCTCTATTTCTCACAGTCAAAACCATAAGATGAAGGCAAGAAACCACTGATCAAAGAAAGACATTGATGTCTCACAAAATATTTGAAGATTTGTTATTAATCCTAAGAAAAATTAAACTTTATTGTACAGCAATTATTATACCCAATAAATACCGTATTTGATTACATCTTAATAGTGTGAATTAGTTTAAAGACCAAAACCAGTGGTGGCCTGTTCTCCAAATTGGTGCAGTTTAGAAATAAGCAAATCAGTTCAAAATGAACCAGGTTCACCACACACTTTTCATAATTTCATCCTCAAGATGAACACAAAACGTTTCAGATTTGCTTTGGACAAATCCACTAAAACTGATTCACCACTATTTTACTTCACCATGAGGGAGGGAACAAGGATTCTCACATGACCTTGAGAGGAAGTAGGAGGGGAAGGGCTTGCCATGATTGGATCACTGCCTGTCAGACAGTCTGGATGAGTCAATCAGTGCTGTAGCAGACAGGGAGGTGCCCTTGCAGAACGTCATTATGTGTTGGGCTACGAATAAAGGTTAGTGGGTGTAGCAGAAAATCTAATCTAAGGAACAGTTTACACTATCACAATCAAGCTTCTATTCTAGTATAAGGGACAGTTTAGGAAAAGACAAATAAGAAGAAAAATTGTGTAGTACAGGGAAAAGCACGGAAAGCTGTCTGCCAGGGAGTGAGAAGTGCAGGCTCCGCAAGAGTGCAAGTTCTGCAAGACTAAAATAAGCCATGTGCAGCCAAACACAAACATAGGCACCACAGCTCTACTGAACCGCATGAAGCACCAGCGCCCTATCCTGCGGGCAAACAGAGGTGGCCTGAAGCTACCGCAAGAAGTGTTTCCTCCTCCTTGTCTCTTTTGTGGCAACAAGGCGGCATCCACAGGCAGTATGGTGGCTTTTATTGTCATCAGTTTCTGCTTCTCCCACTCAGACTCCTACTCCACTCCCCTTTCAGCCACTGATAACGGAATGCATAGCCAGGAAACAACTCTACACACCCAGCAATCTCATGGTGTGCAAGCTTAATTCCCACCTGGCCATGTTGCTGGTGTTGCAGAGCTGCTGGCATACACTCAGCTTTTCTGGAAGATACCTAGCTGCCATTATTTTTTCAAAAAGGTGCCTTGTGATTGTTACTGTGCAGCAAGGTGGACACCACAGTGGACATGTGGAGCAGCTGTTAAGGGCAGGGACAGTGCATTTTTTTTCAAACCCTCTTCAATCAATATTTTTTGTGGCAGAAGGGAAGCAGCACCCCAACAACAAGGCCAGGTTCAGGACAGAATGGGGACGGTGGGAGCAGCAGTAGTGGCCCCATGAAAAAGTGGGGACAGTGGTGGTGGCAGCAACAGTGACAGTAGTAGCCCCATAACAGGGTGTGTAAGGTGGCAGCAGCTGGGAGATGTGGTTATTTAACTGGGGCTGTATATTAGGGCTGAAGTTATGGATGCTATTTACATGGGACTGTATGTTGGAGTGGGGTGGAGTGATGTTATTTACATGGGAATGCATGTTGGAGGTGGCTGGGGCAGGGTGATGTTATTTGCTTGGGACTTTATGTTGAAGATGGCTGTGGGACGGAGTGACATTATTTACATGGGACTGAATGTTGAATGGGTGATGTTATTTACATTGGACTGCATGTTGAAGGCGGCTGGGGAGGAGGTGATGTTATTTACATGAGACTGTATCCTGGAGGGGACAGAAGAGATGGAGAAATGTTAATTACATCGGACTTCTCAACGAAGGGAGGGAAATAGTGTTATTTGTATGGGATTGTATGGTGGAGGAGCTGAGGAATTATAATTTCTGAGGACACTAAAGGAAGGAATATAACTACAGGGGGCACTGCAGGGGGCATTATAAACACTGGGGGCACATCAGTGAGTGTAACTCTTTTAGGGAACTTACCATCACCACCTCCTCAGGCAGAGAGTTCCATAGTCTCACTGCTCTTACGGTAGAGAATCATCTTCTATGTTTGTGTACAAACCTTTCCTCCAGACGCAGAGGATGTCCCCTCATCACAGTCACAGTCCTGGCACCTGAGTCGTCTTCTTTTCTAAAGAGAAAAAACCTTAAACATAGTCATAGGCCAACTCTCCTTCTTTTGGTCCTCCAAGGTTTACAGAAGCTGCAATATGGTCTATTAAAGGTATTCTGTAGTGAAGTTTCTCTAAGGGACATAAGAGTTGGTATGTGTCTTACAGATAAGAATTTACGGGCATAGCTATACTCAGTTATAGAAGAAAAGCACTGAAGAAGCACATTACAGTCCATAAGGAAGATCAGTACCTATCAAGGTGCAGTAGTTATGCCAAATAAAGTGCCCCCTCAATGAAGTTATGCCAGATTATGTGTCCCCTCACAGTAGTTATGCCAGATTATGTAGGTGTCACCTCAGTAAAGTTATGCCCACTTTTGTGTCCCCTCACTCTTGTTGTGCCCCCTTCCCTTTGGCCACCAGTTCCCTCTCCAGACTGCAGCTACATTGAAGGGGAAAAAAAACACAATACTTACCTGCTTCCCCGATGAAGCACTCTCACACTGACATCGCACTGCTGGCTGTGCTGTAGGCTAATTCCCGGGTTTTCAGCATTCCTCCTACAGCCAGCATTGTGCTATGTATCCTGAGGGGGGAGTTCTTATTCTCAGAATAACTGCGAAGCAGGGAGCGGAGGGCTCCCTGCTTCACTATGGAAATGAAATGCCCGGCAGTGACAAGAACCAGGGCACATGCCCCGCCTGCCCCCCCCTCACTACACCCCTGATATAAGCTGTATATTCAGTTTTGTTCAGATCCTATGCATCCAGGATGCATGTGGTATCTACCTCAGAGTTTTGCAATTGGTAAAGACAGAAGTCTCTTGTATTCCCAAGGTGCAGCAAAACACTTGCATTTACAGAGTCTTGCTGAGAGGGACACTGCACAACTATCTGACTACAAGTAGTAGTAGTGGTAGGCTGCAGTTGTTCCTCTTGGCTTCAGAAAGGTGCAACATTATAGTTGATGAGAAAGAGGATGAGCTTGTAGATTGGATGGCTCACAGCAGGATGACGTGGAGGTGACATCAGAGTCCAACAATGTGCCATGGATGCAGGGGTCACAGCTTTCCTCCTGCTCCTCCTCCTCCAGCCCCAAAGAAGGCTTTCAGTAGTGACCTCTCTTTCTTCACTACCCCTTCCTAGTGGGGTGCCTTCCTTTTTTCTAAGAAGTCACAATAAAACCCCACCACGCACTACGGAACATAGTCAAAGGCATCTCCCTGTTGACGACTTGTGTGAGAGCCCTCACCGTTCGGCAACCCTGAGGAGGAGGTTGGGGAGAAGGCTGGTGACCCCATGAATACCTATGTTGATGGTGGTCGTAATAGTGCCACCTGTAACCACAGCCTTGGTGGTAGAGGCAGTGTCAATGGCAGTGTCACGCTACGGTATGGGAGGAAACACCACACCAAGCGTACACCAAAATATAACAGTGAGTAGAGACTGGATCAGCAGGTAAGGAGCCAGTGGCAAAGAATTCCACTGGACCAAGTGCACCAGTTTTACTTGCGGCCAAACCCAGAGGGCAGAAACCCAATGACCCCCCTTCTTCACAGAGCCACTGATGGTAGGGATGCACTTAGCCACAGCTCACTGGCTGCACCTCCAGGAAGGTCCCAGTGGACTTGGTCACTTACCTGCAGAGACTGCTGGGAAGAAGCACCAGCAGACAACACACCCAGCAACTGGAACCAAGCACATATACTGGAACCCAAACACCTAACAGGACACAGTACACACAACACACCCAGGAACTAGCACACCAGCAACTGCTCATAGTTTAGCTGTTCCCCCTCCGGGGAACCCTGGAGCCCTCTCACCGAAGGCACATACATACAGGGAATGTCTGGACTCTATGTGCAGAAAATGCATGGCAAGCACCACTGGAAATAAACACACCAAACATAACCGGGAACAGAAAGAGGACAGGAAGACCTCAATGACATATAGGTGGGCCACAAGGACTGGGCAGATGGAATCTCAGGACACGTGCATAGCTCCAGCAACAACAGAGGCTGGAGCACAACTAAACCACCAGGGTAGAAAACACAGAATCAAAGCACCTAGGACTACACCCAGGGCAAGATGTTAACCCCATGGAGCACCAGACAGGAAAGGGAGAAAGTAGGGGGGACACAGAGAAGGGAACACACTGACTACCAAAACTACATGTTGCCCCTGGTAGCCAGCATACACGGCAAACAACCACAGTCAGTACGCCAGGGCACAAACGTGAATAACCAGTAATACGTGTCACAAAACCACAGGCAATTAGGGAAAATACAGAGCAGGGTGCAGTGAATGGGCCACATGGGGTGAGTGTGGGTGGTCGGATGGCTACAGTAGCTGTTTTCTGGAGCTCTCTGTGCCATTATGCAGTGATGGGAAGGGCACAACAGTTCTTCCCTTCAGGGCACCCGCTATTCTGGTTGTCTCCTGCCTGATGGAGGTTTAGGTGTGCTTGATGTTGATGTTTTATAGTGCGAGTCAGGATCCCTGTTGTCGTGACGCCAGCACCTTGCGGAGCAAATGTACAATAGAAATAATGAGTCCAGGTTAAACAATTCTATACTGAAGATTCAGAGGCAGACAATTCAGGCCAGGTATCACTTGTTATAGACCGTCTGATGTTACACAGAAATATAGGGGGTCATTTATTAAGAGCGGTGTTTTGAAGAGGTGCAGGCCTCCCCCTTGCTGGTAGCAGAGTCCAGGGGCGGGTAAAGTGTCAGCTTCACATGTTTGTTCTTGCTCTAACACTGCACTGTCTCCCTCTGACTGAACTGGTTTAGACTGGACTAATGCACTGAACTATCTGTGCTAACTTACTCCTCTCCTTATACAGAGGGTGAAACCAGACCCAACTAGTGGTGGCTGTGAGATATGGCCAACAATTATCATGCTTACAGAAATACACATTGAACGCATACATGATGACAGTATATTTTTGCACTTCTAGAAGCAGTATGCTGCAAGAGGAAAGTAAACCTAGCAGCCCACCATGATATCTCACAGTATGATAAAACTGGCAGAGACTCCAATGATGATGGTGTGCTGGACAGGACCTGGAAGCCAGATTGAGGTGCTGAGGAGGAGGCAACATCAGTGTAGAAGGGTGGTGGTGGCAGATATACAGCGCAGAGGCCATGTATCACCCAAAGAACAGCTAAGGCCACATCTGCTTCTGCTTCTAGTGATGTGGCTGACACTATGGGTGGACCAGATATAAAACGTGTCAGAGTTAAGCCCATGAAGCTTTTCTTTGACAAGTCACACACAAAACTACCGATTATGGTGACACTGGCCATCGTCTCATTGAGGGGGCGGAAGTGGAAAGAACTAGCTCCTCGAGGATACTTGTCAGAATGGTGACCTGTAGACTTGCTTGCTTACACAGTGACAGGTGGCTAGGTGACATCAAGCAGTCTAATGATTACTGGATAGGCATGCTTTTAGACCCTTACTATCAAGGCAAAATGGGGAATGTTTTCCTTTCATAGAAAGGGAGGACAAATTACCTTATTACAAGGAAACACTGTGTACGCAGCTTGCCGCATCTTACAGCAAGCAGATGCCTGCTGCCAGCATGTCTGAAAGGGAGGCCCTCTCCACCCCCTGTATATTCACCACCCTTCCGCCATCACGAGCAGCAGAAGCTGCAGCAGCAGTAACAGCAGCCATTTTAGTCTTCTCAACGTGATAGGGCAGTTTTTACACATGCCGTGCCAGGCCGAGGCCAGTTCGCAAGCAGACAGCTCCTGCCTGGGGGTGGTGCATTTAGGGGGCAGTGTAGTACACCCAAACGGACCAAGTTGTCCTCCACCAGTGTCCAAAACATCACTTTTGTCTAAATGAACCAAGCCTGAATTGCTGAGGATTCAGCTGAAGCCGAAAAATAGTTCTGGCCTTGTTGGCATTGCCCCTTTACTGTCTGCCTATCTGCCTCCATCATGCCATTATTGTTGCCTGACAGCCATCATCTTCCGTTAAGCTGCTGCTGCCTCCATTATGCCACTGCCACCATTAAGCCACCAATACGACCTGCCAGCTATCACGTTCTGTACTACTGCTGCCTGCATCATGCAACTGCTGCAACCTATCTACTATCACATTCTGTACTGCTGCTGCTGCCTGCCTACCATCATCTTGTGTATGGCTGCTGCTGATGACTCATTTGTGCCACTTATGTGACCTGTCTACCATAACTTTCTTTATGCCTGATGCTGCTTCCATTAATGCCCATTGCCACCATCATGCAAATTATGGCACCTGCCTACCATTACATTCTGTGCAGCTGCTGCTGCCTGAATCAACCACTGCTGTGACTTGCCAGCCATCACTTTCTGTATGGCTGTTGTTGCTGCTTGTATCATGCCACTGCTGCAATCTGCCTACCATCACTTTCAGTATGACTGCTGCTACCTCCTCCATCATGCCACTAATGGGACCTGCCTACCATCACTTTCTGTATGACTGCTGCTGCCACCATCATGCCACCGGCATCATCAATCAACTTCTAGAGTTGTACCGTATGTGGTGATTGAAAAATTTATTAGAAAATATAATTTGTTGTCAATAAGAATGAAAGAATTTAATGATCAGAGAATGGTGATGAGAAAATTACATGAGAAGGAGACATTATGTGACCTGATGGGGTTGAGGCAATAAGTGATTGAAAAAAAATGATCAACGGGTGTAATAAGTAGACAGAAAGACATTGTGTTGACGAGTTTGCAGAATATATTGCTAGTGAGAGAAGTACAAAAACATTTTAAAAAATTGTCACAAAGGGTTAACTGTCTAGCTGTGTAAATGGTACTTTCGCTTTGTCCAATCATCTAATAACCCTTATCTCTAATTTACTAAGAGGTCTTAAGTCACAATCTTATGAGTAAGATAAGAATTGAGCTATAATGAGCATTTATAATGTCTGAGAGCAGAGATAAGGAGCCTGTCAGGTGAACTGGCTGACGGAGCAGAGAGAAAATTCAGATCCTGCTACTAGAGCGTCTTTTTTTATCTTTTTATTATTTTTCATCTTTGACACTATTTCAGGTTAAATCGATTCACTAGCACAAAGCACAAGGAAATTCGGCTATGCGGTGAATGGAATTTATCCTGAAATTCGGATCGAAATTCCACTCCGTCGGGTTTGAGTCACTCAACACTAATTGTAATGCACTGTATAGGGGATAAGACCCCCAAAAGCTGAAGTCCCATAAAAAAGTGAAAAAGTGAAAAAAGGGTTTTACATAATAAAAAATAAGTTTCAAGTAAAAAATAAATAAAAATGTATATGCCCTTTTCCGCATTCAAGTAATATAAAATTGTGAAAAAAAAGAAAAATAGACATATTAGGTATTGCTGTGTCTATAATTTGAAACCTTCTAATGTTCTAATAAAATAAAAAAAAACATTTACAAAATAATGCCAACGTAACTTAAAGTAAACATAAGTGAAATGTTGGTTGATTGATAATTATTTTATGAGGTATCAATATCTGTCTTAAAAGCAGATAAATTAAAATTTAAAAAATTGTGAATTTTTCCAAATTTTCTATATTTTTTTATTTTTATTTTTTTTTATAAATAAAGGCAAAAAATATGCACCTTAATTTACTGCTAACATGAAGTACAATGTGCCACAAGTAAACACAGTTATTACCATATAAAATGACACGTTAGCTTTCCAAATATCGGCCTGGGGCGGGGGTTGAAAACTGGCCTGGGGTAGTAGGGGTTAAGGGAAAAAAAAAGTTGTAGCTCTTGAAATGCAAAAATGAAAAAAAAAAATGCTTGGTTACTAAGGCCCAAAACAGGCTAAGCATAAAAGGGCTAAATAATGTGACTTTTATTTTAATGGGCTGATCTCAGGCTAAGGGTCTCAGTAAAAATGTAGGTGAGGTAAAGACTCATCAGTCTGTAAACTCCTAAGTGTCGGTGCATGAGGGTGATCCAAGCATTGCATTAGTCACTTCAAATAGGCCAAAGGTCATGTGATTAGTGATGTCAAGAGTAAAGATGATGGAGGACTGGAGCTCAAAACCATCAACAGGCACAGGGGTCTAACCTGTATTATAGGTTACAGAAAATGGGGAGGTTATAAATGAGCCGAGCAGTGGTGTCTCCTCGCTATATTCCCCCTTACCCTTGAGGGTGGCCTATAGCAGTTAAATATATCTGTAAAGGGGGTGGGGGCAATAATCCTTATTGGCGACATTGTTTGACTTTACATTAACTTGTAGTTTTCGGGTCAGGGAATTAATTGTTTTAGTTAGAAAACAAATGTTAAAATGGGGATGTCTCAATTTAAGGGGAATCTGTCACCCAGGATAATGCTTTATGAAGTTAAAGCCCATAGCCTAATAGCACTTAGCTACCTTATTTCCAGAGTGCCTTTCTTTCAGGCAATAGATGTTTTCATCTTTCGAAAATCCAGTTTTATTTGGTATGTAAAATGAGCCAGAAAGGTGCCCGGAGGGCGTCACCTTGCAGGAAGAGCCAGGCTCGCCTCTACATCACCATTCAATCCATAACCCGCCCCCCTTTTCCCTGCTCCCAGCATTTGCAGGGGCGGCTTGGTCACTAGTAGGAGGTGTGCCTGGGCTCCTTCCTGCAAGAGTAACGCCCCTCTGGGCACCTTACTGGCTCATTTGCATACCAAATAAACTGGATTTTCAGAAGACAGAAAACCTCTATTGCTGAAACAAAGGCACATCTTGAAATAAGGTACTAAGTGCTATTAGGCCATGGCTTTATTATAATAGTGATTATCCTGGTGACAGATTCCCTTTAAGCAAGTGTCATTTATCATGTAGAGAAAGTTAATATAAGCCATTTACTAATGTATTGTGATTGTCTATATTGGTTTGTTGCCAGCTGGATTTATTTTTCCATCACAATATGCTCTGCTCGTTTCCATGGTTACGAACATTCCTACAATCCAGCAGCGGTGGTTGTGCTTGCACTCTATAGGAAAAAGTGCCGGCCTATCTGTTCCCTGGGACCATGGAGGCACACATAGGCTTGTGCTTTTTTTCTATAGGGTGCAAGCACGACCTCCACTGATGGATAGCAGGGTGGTCATAACCATGGAAACAAGCAGAGTATAACGTGATGGAAAAATGAATCCATTCAGCAAAGGAAGCAATATGGATAATAACTAGAGATAAGCGAACTTTTGAAAAGTTTGATTCGGCTGATTCGCAGAATTTTACAAAAAAATTTGCTTCGTGACGAATTACTTCACCTCAAAGTGCATTTTTTGTAAGTAGTGGGTGCAATGACAGGGAGCTGCGATAGCGCCACCCCTGTCATTTTACCCCTCAGATGCCGCGTTCATACATGATCGCAGCATCTGAGTGCCAAAAAAGTGTACAATTAACATTAAAAAAAAATAAAATCATACTCACCTCCCTCATTTGCTCACGAAGGGCCAGCCGCCTCCATCTTGCTTGAAGATCTGGCGCGAGATTACATCATCACGTCGTCTGGCGTGGTGACATCATACATCACTATGCACGGGATTTCGGCCGAGATATTCAATCAAGATGGCGGCTGACGGCCCGTCACGAGCAAATGGAGGAGATAAGTATGGATTTTTTTGTTTCTTACACACTATTTCAGGTTAAATCGATTCGCTGACACAAAGCACGAGGAAATCCCCCTGAGCAAATGAACAGACGGATCCATCCAAGATCAAGAACACACTTGTGAAATACACATGGATCGTCAGGCCCTGAATTAAGGAAATGACCGGATATTTATACCAAATTAAACAATATTGTGGAGGAGTTTAGCCATCGCTTTTCTAGTGAATCAGAGTACGGCTAAAAAGAACCGGCAAATCAACAGAAAAAATAGCAGAGTTGGATTTGTTGAATTTATAGAGCAGACCTGAAAAAGCCACCCAAGTCAAAAGACCTCCATGCAGTGGGTGAGGAATCAGTTGTGACATCCTCCTAACTATTATGTAACATTTATAGCATGGTTTCACATATGGACATAGGGTGGCACTACAGCCTCCTCACACTCTTGTTGATGTAATTAATGATATACGGGGAAGATAAAAATTTGAACATTTTGTTTTAGCAAATATTTGACTCAGAGTCCAATTACACCTATTTGGTAATGCATTGCCTAACTGAAAATGGATTGCCTAACTGAACTGCCCAAGAAAATCTGCATGTATTACTGAGAGATGATAGTCTTAGAATTGGCCTCAGTCCATAGGACGCTCATAAACAGCTGAATTGTTTAATTAGTCCTACCTTGAGGAAGTGTATAAAATTTCCAAAAATATTTTGATTGCCTCTTCGTAAGAAGAGCAGAGCTATATATTCTGAAGGGTGATCTTCTCATCCTCATCATCTCCTGAGGAGCATTCACTGACAGGTGAATCCATTTAATTTGTGTAGGTTCTAATCTATTTTAAACATTAAATCTTAATTTCTTACACTTTTTATTTTTTTTATTTTAAAAGGCACAATTTTACAATTTCTGCAGTGATGGCCACGATGAAGACTCTTCTGTTGTTTTGCTCAGGTATTACTAGAATTTAAAAAATAATATTTAAAACATTTATAGATATGTATTACAGTAGACTTTAAAAAATGATTATATTACATTTTTGATTATAACTTTCTAGACATAATTTTTGTTTTTTGGAATCATAAATATTGACATTTTATAATTTAGACATTAACCCAATTTATTTTTTTGTTTTAGTTATTACTTTAGCCTTTCTTTACGGTGTACAAGGTGAGTGAAGTTGAATACGTATTTACTGCTTAAGAGCGGGTTCACATATAAGTTTTTGCTGCGAGTTTTTCTCTACTTTCATGTTTTAAGTGGTGTTTTTGGCACCTTTTTTTAATTGCTAGCTCCAGATGCTAGTGGAATCTTGGTCCTCTGCACTGTTCTTTATACCCAATGCTAACATTGACCTGTAAGGCTGAGTTCACACTTGAGTTAGAGTTATTTGGTCAGTTTTGGCCCCATAACTACCCAAATACGTTAAGTGTGCTGTGATTCTAAGAGCGACGCCTGTCATGTGAGTGTCATACCCACTCACAGTATTGTTTCACTACCACAGCAGACTCCCTATGCGTGTTAGGGCTCATGCACACAAACTTTTGCTGGGGTCCAGGAGCAGCATCCCACGGTCCACACCGCAAAAAAGTAGTGCATGCACAGAGTGCTTCCGTGGGGTTCCGATCCGTACCTCCGTTCCGCATCTCCAGGATTGCGGACCCATTCAAATGAATGGGTCCGCGATCCGTTATGCGGGGTGCACACGGCCGGTGCCCGTATATTGCGGACCCGCCGTATGCGGGCCGCAATACGGTCACAGGCGGGCAACGGCCACGTCCATGAGCAGTTACTGCAAGGCACAGTGTTCTACACCACTATATAGGCTCTCAGCAGCCTGGAAATAGCTGTTTTTTAATGTGATTTGTCACAAACAAAATTTGGATCAAATCTTGGCAAATTCGGCAAACCGTCCGAATGGCATTTTTGATAAAGTTGCTTATCTCTACTAACAGTCTTAAAGTGAATTTCCATCTTTTATCATTCTGTTACCCAAAGTAGGTTAAATAGTTGTGTTTATTTATTTCTTAATATATCATTATAGGCTGCATAGGCTTGTTTATTGAGTTCAATGAATAAACAGTTTGCAGTAACCTCTTGAGCTCCCCCTTGTGGTTGCTCCAGTAAAGGAGAATATTATATTATTATACAGGGGATTTGGAGCTTTGTACAGAAAATAAAAAATCCAGTCATGCCAAATAGTAAAAAATAAAACAGTACAGAAGCGTGAACCTATTCCATAGTAACATAGTCTATAAGGCCGAAAAAAGACATCTGTCCATCCAGTTCGGCCTGTTATCCTGCAAGTCGATCCAAAGGAAGGCAAAAAAAAAATACCCTGTGAGGTAGAAGCCAATTTTCCCCACTTTAGGTTAAAAAATTCCTTCCCGACTCCAATCAGGCATCAGAATAACTCCCTGGATCAACGACCCCTCTCTAGTAACTATAACCTGTAATATTATTACCTCCAGAAATACATCCAGGCCCCTCTTGAACTCTTATAGTGAACTTACCATCACCACCTCCTCAGGCAGAGAGTTCCATAGTCTCACTGCTCTTACCGTAAAGAATCCTCTTCTATGTTTGTGTACAAACCTTCTTTCCTCCAGACACAAAGGATGTCCCCTAAGATTAGAAAAACATTTTAAATTCCCCTGTCCTTCCTTTGGAACTCTATCTATAGATCCCCATTAAAGGAGTGTTCTAGGATCAGCATATTGATGACCATTAATATCAAATACAGTAGGTGGGTTCCAACTCTTGGATCTCCCCACTGATCAGCTGTTTGAAGAGACTGGAGTACTTATATGAGCCATGGATCTTCATTATTCACCTCGGCCTGTCTACTTACACACCATACATACAGTAGTGACAGAGCAGGGACAAAGCTGCAATACTCTTCAGCCCTGCTACTGAGAAGAAGCCATGCTGTTAGACAACCATAGTAAATATAGAATGGGCTGCAGTGCTTGTACAAGAACAGTCTAAACGTCTGATAAATAACAGTGCCAAGTCAAACCCTCCCCAATTTGATAATGATAACCTATCCTAAGAATAGGCCAAGAACATAACAAGCCTGGAAAAACCCCTTATTGAGTATTTCTATACATCAACCTAGTTTTCCTCCGCCTTGGATATTTTTTCATGATTTATAGCTCACTAATATGAGATTTTACACTTTTATAAAACATTAGATGTGCGTTGACCAGTCAGTCTTTGTAAAAAGTAGGGCTGAGTGAATTTATCTACTAACTAATCAGATTTGTTAAGATTTTAACAAAAAAATAACCTTCCAAGCAAAGGCAAAGTTTTGTTGATTTATTTAGGTTGAATCATGCACATTGGTGCCCGCCATTTTACATTTGAAATACAATACATTATTGAGGGAAACAGGGCAGTAACGATAAAGATGGAAGATCACATGACCATAGGTGGTCCTCTGGCAAGTGGGCTTGCCCACAATGCCTTGCAGTCAGCTTGACATCCTGGGAGGATATTGGCTGGTCTATCAGACACTCTTTTAGCTCCCAAGCAGAGACGTCATTCCAAGTTCAGCCAGTGATGTGATAGGACGTATCTGTCCCAGAAAGAGCAATAAAACACTCAAACAGCCATTTTTATTATGATGTTACTTTATTAAAAGCTGATTCTACAGATAATAGGCAACAATACAGATTAAGGCTTCATTCACACGACCGTATGTGTTTTGCGGTCCGCAAATTGCGGATCCGCAAAAAAAAACGCATGACGTTCCGTATGGCATCCGTGTTTCCGTTTTTTTGCGGATCCATTGTAGCAATGCCTATCCTTGTCAGCAAAACGGACAAGAATAAGACATGTTCTATCTTTTTTGCGGAACGGAAATACGGACATACGGAAACGGAATGCACACGGAGTACCTTCCGTTTTTTTTGCGGACCAATTGAAATGAATGGTTCCGCATACAGTCCGCAAAAAAAATTGAACGGACACGGAAACAAAATACGGTCATGTGAATGAAGCCTAAGTATACATATATGAATGGGGATCAACAAAAATATGCAGGTATAAATATTTTAAGAATTAACACAGGGTCCAGAGGAATTAAGCAGGTCTGCAGGGTCTATGTATTGACATGACTTTGCAATTGCAACAACCAACTTGGCACAGGGTCAGAGACCAGAGGAAACAAGAAAATTCAACTGAGCAGCATCTTTAGTAGAGAGGACAGCATAGCCAGGTTGATACATGGAAGGGTAGAGTGAAGGTGTAATAGTGACATGGCCAAATGAAACAGCAACCTCTTTCCTGAAGCACAGAATAACCAAATTACATGGAGTAGCATAGTCATATTTGTGATACAAGTGGCATAACTTGGAGTGGCAGAGAGAAAGGCTCCCTGGCATTAAGAAATAAACAGGGGTAGTGCTGTATAATGGAGACCTGTGGCCATGCAGTGAGGAAGCTGAGCTGAAGCACAACTGGATCAGTTGAACTATGACTTGGCTTGGAATTGTACAATACAGAGCTGTGTATTTGCTGTGAGGAAACAGAGCTGAGACACACCTAGAATAGATGAACTGTGACTAAGCTTGGAGCTGTACAAAGCAGTTGTCAGGAGTTTACCCAGTTGCTTCAGGCAGGGCTGTGCTGGAAGAATTGACAGGCCGACCAGCAAAGTCCCAGATGTGGACCCATTAGTGTGACTGGAAACTGGGCTGATCAGGTGTCCATTCCCAAAGCTAGGCAGGTGATTTAATACTGCTGATGCCAGTCAACTTTGCCTGTGATTTGTGTGTTTGCATTCAGGGCACCATACTGTGTCTTTCTACTGTTCTTTCTGGTCCAATGCTACCGTTTGTGTATAAACACCAGCAGGCATCTGCCCTCAATAAGGGGCACTTTTTAAAAAAATTTTTAAAGAGCAAAACAGACCCAAAGGTGCTGTGTTTTCCTAAATCCCCTTGTTAAGAACGTTAACCGTACTGTACCTTTATCCGTAGCTATGTATGTCAGTGCCACGCTGACATTATTTACTATTGCTGCCACTGCATTAAAAAGGGGAGACTGAAAGACTGAAAGAGAGAGAGAATAAAAAAAAGGAGAGAAAGATAATGAAGGAAAAAGAAAAGGGCTAGAAGACCTCGAAGTCTCATATATCAATTTACAGGACAAATGGAGTAAATTTTCAAGTCAAATTTAAGTAATATGATTTCCACATGTTCTTTAATGGCTACAGTATAAACTTCCTAATGACTTTTCCCACAGGTCAACGTTGCCCTGTTGGAACTGAACTGTCAGATTGTTCTTCCTGTTGGTCTTCCTGTCAAAAACCGGGTACTGTTTGCGACTACATGTGTAGACCTGGATGTGTATGTAAAGAGAAAGAATATGTCATAGGTCCTGATTACAAATGTATCCCAAAGGAAGAATGTCCAAAGGTAAGCCAGCACCAGATCTCTATGTGATCTATATATTCAATGTCATCAAAGATCTTCTCTTTATCATTACTTAGAGCTACGTACAGTATATGTGATATCTGCATTTGTTAAGGAACAGAAGTACAGATGGAGCAGGGTTAACAGTCACAGTCCTAACGTGTTAACTAGATGTGATAACTCACCGAGTGTGACTGTTAACTCTGGGGACTGATGATGAATACAGGGGACTGCCAGGATAACAACTTAAGGTTTTGCCCAAAATAAAATAAGTTGGTTGACACAGTGGGTCCACACCCACCAAATGTAACACCTCATTTTGTCTTCCTTTTTTTTCACTCCTTCATATTCATTACACTCCATTACATTCTTTAACTCTCCCTCTGTTGTCATCTTTTGCACCTTTTTCCTCTGGTTCGTCTCCGCCATCAGCCTCTTCTTTACCCTTTTCTCCTTTTTGCTATAATTTTCTCTGTTCCCATCATCTTAATCTGCTCTCTATTATTCTTATGGGTAGTGTAGATGTGTGTAGGCTCTGGTGCTTGGAAGGGCTCAAATGCACATAATATGTTTGGACCCTGGTACAGACTTTGCAGTGGACCTATGAGCTGCTAGGTATACCTTCCTTATCCTCTCCTCCATCAGTCATTGAGATATCCAATATTTTGTGATAATTAATTTTATATTACATCTTTATATTGAACAGATCACCATTTTATCAATATAGAGTTCTAAATATCCTCTTTGGACATCCAATTCAATGACAGATTTCTGTTTCCTGCAATCACCACTAGGGGGAGCACAGGAACAGACTACATAATGTTTAATTGCCGAATTCAATAATGATGTAGACATATAATCTCCCCCTAGTGGTGGATGAAGGCAGTCAAAATTTTATAATTTAATTCTATGTCTATCCTGAGGATTTTGAGTTGTAGATCACAAAAATAGATCTATAAGGAATATTCATCAGCCCTTATGTTCAAAAGTAGATACTTACTCTAAAATCTTTCTTTTCTCGATAGAGTTACTATGTATGTGGATTCAGTATAGTCTGTTAAGTCATCCCCTCCCTATGGTTTTCCATCTGTAGTGAAACCATAACTCCTAACATGTCCTAACAGATGCAAACTTAGGGTTATAGTTTTTCAATAGCTGGAGAGCCATAGATCGAGGATCGATATGTTTTTACTTACATCGTACAGTAACATATCATCATTATGATTTCGATGAACAGAAATAGAAAGTAAATTATTAATAAAACATCCTTAAAACAGTCCTGTATATTAATTATTTCTCCACTTCTCCTCACAGGCATAATAAGAAAAAAGGCAAGAAACTTTTGATCAAAGGAAGACATGACATTGACTTCTCCTAGAAGATTTGTTTCTAGTTCTGAGAAAAATTCGGTTGAAATAAAATTGCATGAGCAGCAATAGTAATTACTATACCCAATAAACCACTGATAGTTTCATATTAGTGTGCAGTAATTTGAAACCTATTCCCCACTTCCAACAAGACCAAAACCAGTAGAATGGGTTCAGGTCACAGAGGTGGGACCTGTACTTGCCATGCATTTTTGATAACTGACAATTGACAACTTCATTAAATTCACTGTTACTTCAATGCCAATACCCCTTCCACACCAAGCTCAGTTTCCAATTTAATGGTGATGACAGGTCATCATGTTGTGAAAGAAATTAGAGTTGGACAGAGATGTGCTTATGAGACATCCATTGTGTCTTCTTCCCCTTTGTATCTTTACTTTAAGAATATAGTCTGTTGTTTTTCTTTTATCTGTTTCAACTATCATTTATAAGGAACCTCGATCAAGTTACCCTTTTGCAAATAGGAAGAACCTGCTTAAGTAAGCATGATATTATGAAATACACAGGAATTAGGCTTATGGCAATATCTAGAATCAGACTTTGACACATCGTGTCTCAATTTACTTCTCTATTTTATCCTTATACTTTTGACTCTTTACTTTATTAAATGATTTTGATTGTTTATATTAAAATTAATGTATAAGGGGGCTAGACCCGATTCCCAACGTACAACTAATAAAATTGGCTCTACAGGCAGAGAATTATTTAACCAGCAAAGTGTCTGGGTCTTTGATTCTTAGTTCGGCCGTATCTCTTGGCACAGGGGGAAAACACTTTAACCACTTTGAAACCCACAGGCAACCAGGTGAAGGCCTCGAGTTTGGGACTTAACCAAAATTACAGCCATGTAATTGTTCCGGTTGAACACCCCCACCTCTTTTGTTTTCATGCAGCCCGGGGACCCACTGCTTCTTGGTCTCATTTAGCTGTAAGCACATATGGGTTTGGTAATTGAGCTACTAGGTTGAACCTCTCTTGTACCTTTCTTCGATGTCCCTCCATGTAGGTCTGTGCCTTCCATTCTTCACCCTCAGTTTAGGCTTCAATCATTATGTTGAGGGGACATCGTCCATTCCTCTCAAACATCAGTAGGAAAGGGGGAGTAACCAGTAGCAAAATGCACTTTATTATTGTATACATATATGACATAATAATATTGTATGGAAGGCTGAAAAAGACATCTGTCCATCCAGTTCGGCCTGTTATCCTACAAGTTGATCCAGAGGAAGGCAAAAAACCTCTGTGAGGTAGAAGCCAATTTTCTCACTTTAGGGGAAATAATTCCTTCCCGACTCCAATCAAGCATCAGAATAACTTCCTGGATCAACGACCCATCTCTAGTAACTATAACCTGTAATATTATTACCTCCAGAAATACATCCAGGCCCCTCTTGAACTCTTTTAGTGAACTTACCATCACCACCTCCTCAGGCAGAGAGTTCCATAGTCTCACTGCTCTTACCGTAAAGAATCCTCTTCTATGTTTATGTACAAACCTTCTTTCCTCCAGACGCAGAGGATGTCCCCTCGTCACAGTCACAGTCCTGGGGATGAATAGATGATGGGAGAGATCTCTGTACTGACCCCTGATATATTTATACATAGTTATTACATCTCCCCTCAGTCGTCTTTTTTCTAAAGTGAATAACCCTAATTTTGATAATCTTTCTGGGTCCTATAGTCCACCCATTCCAGTAATGACTTTGGTTGCCCTCCTCTGAACCCTCTCTTACTCTGCTCTGCTCTGTTTTTTCTTGTGCACAGGAGCCCTGTTTGTACACAGACTTGGCATGTGGGTATAACATAGTGTCAGGATCTGTACTCAGGATCCAAGTTATCATTTCACTTGGGGAGGTGAAGCTACGGCACCAACATAAAGTACCGTAACATAAACAACAAAATAAACTCCTGACTGACAATCTGAGGTCTGATTTTATTCCCCAGTAATGATCCCAGCAATCACACCTGAGATCACCTCAGGAATAAGAGCGTGGATTAGAAGGGGCCACTTCCAAACTACCCACCAGCCCAGAACAGAATCTAACCAAACCTGTCTCATTAAACTGCACTTTGCTGAAACCACTGCAGTGTTCTGGATTTGATTTAGCTCACCCAGCTGAGGATTCTGGGTAAAGTATGCACCCCTTCCAGCACTTTACCCGTACACCTTACCACAATAGTCATAGGACAACTCTCCTTCTGGTCCTCCAAGGTTTACAGGAGCTGTTACATGGTCCATTAAAGGGGATCAACAGTGATGTTTCTCTAAGGATCATAGGAGTTGGTACATGTCTCCCTGATCAGATTAAATGGGCATAGCTGTTCAGTCCCTGCCTAATAACACACAACTAGCAGGACGGCTATACTCAGTTATAGAAACAAAGCACAGAAAAAGTGCATTACATGCAGGAGTCCATAAAGAAGATCAGTACCAGTATCAAGGCAAATGCCGCTCACCTATAGTGGTTGCTTTTAGGGCAAAAAAAAAAAAAAACAGTCACGCACAATACAAAGCTCTTCGATTTGCAGCACACTGTCCCTACCAGTTATGTAGAAGGCAGGACTTATAATGAGAAGTTGGAAAACAATGGGACTTGAACGTGGTATGACCTCAATGGACAACCGAGGAAGGAACTAGTCAGTATCCACTTTATTGTTGTACCTGTTACTCGATTAGGGACTGCACTGATCCATTGGATAGACAATATTACAACATAACATCATACACACACACAAGAGATTGAAAAGACATTCAGGAGGTAAAAACAACCCTATAAAAGGAGCCGGCATGCACCTCCCACTGGTGCACAAACATGTATTATGTAGAAACATCTTAGATTATACAGCCTAAATCATTACATGAGCAGTACCCTAGAGGACAACTGCAATGGGTTAATTACTACTAAGGGCGGGTTCACATTAGCATTATAAATAGTGTTGAACGAATCGAAGTCCACGAAGATTTAGATCCCAATTTCAGGATACATTTGATTTGCCTCGATTTCCTCGTGCTTCGCGGTAGTGAATCAATTTAACCTGAAATAGTGTAAAAAAAAATCATACTTACCTGATCCATTTGCTCGCGATGGGCCGCCTGCCACCATCTTGATTGAAGATCTTTGCCAAAATCCCGTGCGCAGCGACATATGACTTCACCACGCCGACCAGCCATGGTCATGGTCTGTTGAAAAAGAGTAGCACTGCAGACAAGTTGAAGAAGAGTAGAGCTACAGACAAGATCTACAAGTGCAAGACAAGGTCCAATTCCAGAGAAACATTCTCTCTGAGACTACAGCTGATAAAGAAACAACTTTGTCCACAATGTACCCATAAAAGAAAGAGATCCAACATCTTAGAAGGTCCAGAAGCATTAGGGCCGTGCAAAGATAATGACTCTCATTTAGAGCAGGAAAACTTTTCTGTTCTGTAAAGGAAATATTGTCTCTGTGTTCACAACTAGAGATGAACGAGCATACTCATCCGAGCTAGGTGCTCGTTCGAGTATTAGGGTACTCATAAGTGCTCGCTGCTCGGATGAGTATCTCGCCATGCTCGAGGAAATGGCAACTTCCGCATTGTGCTTTTTTGGCGCCTATAAACTCAGCCAATCACAAGCCAGGAGACTCTGCGGTACACCCAGCATCACGTGGGGCCCTTACATGTCGATAGCAGGGGTTGGCTGGCCTGATCAGGTGACCCTGGAATATACTAGTGACTGGCCGCGGTGCTCGGCTCAGATGCTGTCTGGATGTCATTAGGGATAGAGCTGCTGCGTTTCAGGGAGAGTGTTCACCCACAAAGAACCCAACAGCCCTTCTAAGGGCTACAAGACTAGCAGCTATCGCCATATATAACCCCTTTTTATTATGTTATATCTCAGTGATACAAATCCATGCAACAGCTGCATGGACCATTTGTGTGTCACAGTTCAGCTGTCGACTCACTCCAATCCGATTTTCTGTCCAGGTGACACTTTGTCCGTCACTTAATACAACCAAGTCTTTTGCTGCCTGTCACGTATATAGCTTGATCAAAAAAATCTCTGTGCGACATTTGTCTGTGTCGCAGTCAAAATAGCCACCATTAACAGGGTGTGAGTTAGCTCTACGATAGTTTCTGCACGTCACGTTCCAAAAAAAAACAAAAACAAAAAAAAAAATTATAAAAAAATATATAAAAAAAGTTTTTAGTTGTTTTAGCTCAGTGATACAAATCCATTTCAAACAGCTGCGTGGAACCATTCTGTCGGTCACAGTCAGCCACACCACTACAA
>ONZH01012297.1:0-19798 GCA_900303285.1 Rhinella marina
ACCTGCGTATCTATATTGTCCGTGAATTTCTGATCTGTAATACACGGTGCAGTGAGTTGGGAAAAAATTTCATCAGCCTGCTATATACCTCACAGTCATAGATACCGTATTGATCTTAGATTCCAGTTTTATTGCGCAAACTGCGTAAATTTTTTTTGGATAGGTCTGAAAATAATTTACCTGCATATCTATCTATATTGTCCGTTGAATTTTACTGCTCTGTTATACACGGTGCAGTGAGTTGGAAAAAATTTCATCAGCCTGCTATATACCTCACAGTCTATAGATACCGTATTGATCTGTAGATTCCAGTTTTATTTGCGCAAACTGCGTAATTTTTTTTTTTGGGATAGGTGTGAAAAATAATTTTACCTGCGTATTATATTGTCCGTTGGAATTTCACTGATCTGTAATACACGGTGCAGTGAGTTGGGAAAAAATTTCATCAGCCTGCTATATACCTCACAGTCTGTAAATACCGTATTGAATCTTTACAATTATAATAATATAATACTGCTACTGTGCACATGGAGAACCCCAGGGTCAGGGGGAGAGGGGGAAGAGCTGGGAGAGGTGGAAAAGGTGGTCGTGGAGGGAGAGGTGGGAATCGTGGGTGGTGCTGTGGTCAGCGGTGATGACCATGGTGTGCGTGGTGACACAGTGCCGGCTGCTGTGGGTACAGTGGAAACACGTTAAGGTCAGGTGCCTGGTCAACTCCAGAAGTTGGTAGGGCAGCGTCCTACAACTCTGACAGACCACAAACAACAACAGGAGGTGGTTCAGTGGATTGCAAGAGAGCACGTCCAGCCACGTTTCGTCTGCCCCCTCATCCAGCCAGTCGACTTCTCTGAGACAGGGTGTCTGTCCTCCAACTCGCCCTCCTTCTCCCCAGCCAGAATCCTCTAGGGGTATGTCCCACGGACAAAATTTATCCATGGAACTCTTTCAGCCACCACTTCCCTGATGTGCCAGTGGACGAGCTGCTATGCCCTGATTCTCAGGACCTTTTGCTGTCTCCGGGTTATGAGAGTTGGCGTTAGCAGTGGTGTCTGAGGAGCTGGTGGAAGATGACGACGAGACACTGTTGTCGGAGGTAGTTGTCAGAGACGTCACTGTGGAGTCTGAGGAAGACCTGGGGGATGATGAGGGGACAGATCCTACTTGGGTGGATGAGGCAACTGGAGGCAGTGGTTCAGACTGTGAGACAACATCAGCACCACAAGCTGTTAAGAGAGCCAGAGGGCTGCGACGAGGGAGAAGCCAGGGCCGAGTCACTACTTCCCAAGTGCTCCTAGAGGTCACGCTCCAGCCCGTACTATGCGCCACTCCTTAGTTGGGAGTACTTTAAGGATGATGAGGCCGATCCTCGTTTGGCGGTGTGCAAGCTGTGCCACACGTCAATGAGCAGGGGTTCAAAATGCAACAACCTGACCACTAGTAGCCTGCGCAAACATTTGGAGAGAAAACACCCCACCAAATGGTTTGCACTTCTGTCAGCTGGTGACGTTGACACAGTTAGTCCAGCAACTGTGTCTCGTCCAAGCCAGGACGTTGCAGCCTCCAGCCCCGAAAGGACCCCTCCAGCTCCATCTCCCTCCCTCTCCTCCACTCATGTGTCCCAGTGCGGCATTCAACTCTACCGCAGACATTTGAACGCAAGCGCAAGTACGCAGCTACCCACCCCCATGCGCAAGCTCTAAATGTGCACATCGCCAAGCTGATTAGTTTGGAAATGTTGCCGTACAGGCTTGTGGAGACAGAATCCTTCCGCAACCTTATGGAGGCGGCAGCCCCCCGTTACTCTGTCCCCAGCCGACACTATTTTGCCCGATGTGCCGTCCCCGCCCTCCACCGGCATGTGTCTGAGAACATCGCCCACGCTCTCAAAAACGCGGTTTGTGGTAAAGTCCACATGACCACAGATACGTGGACGAGTACCGGTGGCCAGGGACATTACATCTCCCTCATGGCACATTAGGTCAATCTGGTGGAGGCTGGGTCAGAGACCGATCGTGGGGCTGCACATGTGCTACCCACACCACGAATTGCGGGACATAGTTCCGTCTGTGTGTCTCCGGCACATTATGCCTCCACCTCCTCCTCCACCTCCTCCTCCTCCAAAGTGGCAGTGATGCCCCAATCGTCAAGTCTCATTTCCTCGATGGCCAGCAGTTTCAGCAGCAGGAAGCGGCAGCAGGCAGTCCTGAAACTGCTGAGCCTGGGGATAAGAGGCACACGGCTGAAGAGCTCTTACAGGGCATCAGGGGGCAGACCAGTGTGGCTGGCGCCGCTGAACCTTCAGCCAGGAATGGTGGTCTGCGATAATGGGCGTTATCTGGTGGCGGCTCTGCATCTTGGTGGGCTGACTCACGTGCCATGCATGGCCCACGTGCTCAACTTGGTGGTCCAGCGGTTCCTCAAGACCTACCCCCAGTTGAGTGAGTTGCTCACCAAGGTGCGGCGCATATGCGCCCATTTTCGCAAGTCCACCACCGATGCTGCGACCCTCAGGACTGTGCAAGGGCGGCTACAACTCCCTGTTCACCGGCTGCTGTGTGACGTTCCCACGCGTTGGAATTCGACGTTACACATGCTAGCCAGGGTGTACCAACAACGCAGGGCAGTTGTAGACTGCCAGCTGATCCCCCGAGGTGGTAGTCAGGCCAGTCAGCTTCCTCATGTCTATGCTGAGGAGTGGACGTGGATGGCTGGCATCTGCCAGGTCTTAGGTCCCTTTGAGGAGGCAACAGAGATGGTCAGTGGTGATGCACACATCATCAGTGTCACCATCCCTCTGTTGTGCCTCATCCAGAACTCCTTAAGGAACCTAAGATCTGAGGATTCAGCAGTGTCACAGGAGGTGGGGGAAGACAGTGACATTGAGAGCACCCTGTTGTCAGTTTCGCAGCGCAAAACTGAGGAGGAGGAGGAGGCTGAGGAGGAGGAAGAAACTCTTGGGCACCATGCATCAGGGGGTGATTCCATGCTACCTGTTGAGCGGGTATGGGCTGAGGAGGATGAATTGGGGTCAGAGGAAGGGGGGAAGGAGGAGATGGAGAGTCCGCTAAGTGAGGAGGCTGAAGGCTTGCATGTTGGCACAGTAGGGCACATGGCAGACTTCATGCTTGGCTGTCTTTGTCGTGATCCCCGGGTCAAGAGGATACTGTCCACCAATGACTATTGGGTGTACACCCTCCTTGACCCACGCTACAAGGACAACTTTGCCCAACTTATACCCGTGGAGGAAAGGAGCACCTGAGTCACTTTCTACCACAAGGCCCTGGTTCAGAAACTGCTACAGGCCTTTCCAGACCAGTCGAGCAACAGGGGGCGGACTGCAGTGGCTGAAGTTGGAGAGGAGAGGAGGGGGAAAGTCAGTGTAGGCGCCAAGGGCAGGGGTACACTATTCCATGCTTTTGCCAAGTTTCTTAAACCCCAGCAAGACAGTATGACACAGCCACAGGGCAGGCAGAGCAGGGCGGAACAGTACCGCAAGATGGTGAGGGAGTATGTCGGGGACCAGACCAACGTCCTGACCGATAACTCCACGCCATATAATTACTGGCTGGCCAAGCTGGACAGGTGGCCAGAACTACTGGCGCAGTACGCTCTTGATGTGCTTGCCTGCCCTGCTGCAAGGGTACTGTCTGAAAGGGTTTTTAGTGCTGCCGGGGGTATCATTACGGACAAACGGACGCGCCTGTCCACCGACAACGCCGACATCCTCACGTTCATCAAGATGAACAGGTCATGGATATCCCCCCAGTTCTCATCCCCACCTCAGGCTACCTCCTAAATTGCTTGCTTTCCTCCTCCTCCTCCTCTTCATCTGAGTTGCATATGCAACAATTTTTCAGGAAAGTCATCCGGCTTTCTACTAACAATTTTTCAGGAAAGTCATCCGTCTTTCTACTAACAATTTTTCAGGAAAGTCATCCGGCTTTTAAAAACAATTTTTCAGGAGTCATGCGGCTTTGTAACCAAATTTTTTATGAAAGGCCATGGGGTTCTATACACACAGTGCTGACGGAAGCCCATCAGCCTTTCTAAACACAATGCCCACTGCCTCTCCCAAGCGGTTGTGGTGCTGATGTTGCCTCACACTTAAAATTGATCTGTTCCGCTATCTTCCTCGGGCTGTCTGCGGAGAAGGCGGACGCTCCGAACCAGTATCATGGCGGCTCTCCGGCCCCTCATTAAGCCCAGGATGGTCAAGAAGCGGACGTAGAAGTTCCTCTGCCACCAATCAGACCGTTATGTAAAGATTAAGGGTAACTGGCGTAAACCCAGAGGTATTGACAACAGAGCCCGCAGGAGGTTCAAGGGGCAGATCCTGATGCCCAACATTGGGTACGGTAGCAACAAGAAGACCAAACACATGCTGCCCATAGGGTTCCGCAAATTCCTGGTCCACAATGTCAAGGAGCTTGAGGTTCTGTTGATGAGTAACAAGTCCTTCTGTGCAGAAATCGCCCACAACGTCTCCTCAAAGAACCGAAAGACCATTGTGGAGAGAGTGGCACAGCTCGCCATCAAAGTGACCAACCCCAACGCCAGACTGCGCAGCGAAGAGAACGAATAAATATCTCTGTGGTTATTTGTGCTAAATAAAAGTTAAATAAACACACAAAAAAAAAAATTTGATCTGTTCCTGTGCCTGATCCACCCAAGTTGAATCTGTCCCATCATGAGAAAGTCCCCCCAAGGAGTCCCCACTGTAACTTGCTTCACTTTCAACTACCTCTCCCCCCGACACCTGTGTCTCGCCATTGTCCACCACCTCCTCAGACAACACTGGTAAATCCCCACTGTCAGCACACTGAGACTGCAAAAGGTCTTGCGAATTGGGGCAGAGAATGTTCCCGGGTAGCACATCAGAGTAGGGGTGACTATGGGGTTCCAGGGAGTACGTGACCACATGCAATCTCCATCCAAAAAGTCATACTGAGGCTCACCACCATGCTTTACACTGCAATCTTATTGAAAGACAGACAATCAGGGGTTCACCGCCAGGTTGTCAGGCAGCATTTTTAAGTGGGTCACCATTACTGTGTCCCTGAAAATTGCCTTGGGGTCATCACCAGACTATTGGCCAGATTAGAAAAAATGGTTGCAATTAGGGAGCCTCAGAGGCATCCCTACATGCTTAGCCCCTGGTGTTATCCTATCCATTTCCAAGGTGTTTCCATCTTTTTCTGAGGTTTTCACATGCTGGGGCAAACTTGACTGTGCAGAACCTTTGGCCCCTGGCAAAAATATTCGGTCTCCCATAGACTTTAATGGGATTCGTGATTCATTACTCGCAGGCGCGGGATTTCGGATCGTAAAGCCGAAAAGAGCTCTGCCCGGCCCTGTCAATCAGCGCGACCGGGGGCGTGGTAAAGAGGCTAATTACGGCCTCTCCTAGGTGCAGTTCACGCCTACTGCACTAGGGAGGTCATTAGCATATTATAAAATCGTAATTTTTAGCAAAACGGCGTTACTGAGGACTATAATAGTAACATTACTGGCATCAAGTGTCATTTGCTCATTGCAAATGACACTTGGTTTAATAGGGTCATTTCTGGTGACAGAAACCCTTTAATGGGATTCGTGATTCGGCTCGAACACACGAATCCCGCGGAAAATTCGGGCCGAATTCCGAATCCCCGAATATTTTAGGATTCCATCAACTCTAATTCTAGCCTTTTCCTTCACTGTCCCTGGCTGTAGAATAGAAGATAGATTTATCAATCAGCCAATCAGGGCAAGCCCTCGCCCCACACTTCCTCTTAGGGTCATGTGAGAACCCTTCTTCTTTCTCCCTAGTGCTTTTTTCCCCTTAACATGTGCACTAAAATGGCGTTATGAGCTGTTTTAGTGGATTCGTCAGAAAGAAACCTGAAAAGGTTTGGGTTCATTGCCATGTGAAAAATAGCAAAGTTTGCTCATCTTTAACCCTTTCAGTACCGAGCCACTTTTCACCTTAAATCCCAGGCAGATTTTTGCAAATCTGACATGTCTGACAAGTTATGTGGTAATAACTTTACAACGCTTTTACTTATCCAGACCATTCTGAGATTGTTTTCTCGTGCCACATCGTACTTCCTGACAGCCATAAATTTGAGTCAATATATTTCAACTTTACTTATGAAAAAATCCCAAATTTACCAAAAATTTGGAAAAATTTTCAATCTTCTAAATTTCAATTTCTCTGCTTTTAAAGCAGAAAGTGATACCTCATAAAATATTTATTACTTAAAAGGGTTCTGTAGTTTTTTCAAACTGATGATCTATCCTCTGGATAGATCATCAGCATCTGATCGGCGGGGGTCCATTCATGTGAATGGAGCTTAGCCCCGCCCAGGCCAGTGATACTAGTCGTGACGTCACTGGGCCTGCGGTAAACACAGAGAAGGCCGCGGCGCTCCTGCAGCGCCGCTGCCTTCTCAAACAACTGATCGGCTGGGGTCCCGGGTGTCGGACCCCCGCCGATCAGATGCTGATGATCTATCCAGAGGATAGATCATCAGTTTGAAAAAACTGCAGAACCCCTTTAACATTCCCCATATGTCTACTGTATGTTGGCATCATTTTGTAAATGGAAAAAACAAAGGAAAAAACAAAGGAAAAAACGAAAAATGATTTGCCAAGATTCTCAATTTTGCAAAATAAGCATAGTACTAGTACCAAAATGTTTTATATGACTATGGCATTATTGTACATTATTTGTGTTTGCAGAGTGCTGCTGCACTGTTTTGTTTTTTCCTTTGTGTCTCTAGCCATGGCAGCGTGCACCTGCACTTTGGATGTGCTGACTGACCCCCTTTTTTTGCAATCATTTTGTAAATGTCATTTTATTTTTTTAGGAAGTTAGAGGGCTTAGAAGTTTAGAAGCAATTTTTCAAATTTTCAACAAAATTTCCCAAACCATTTTTTTGAGCACCAATTCAGTTATAAAGTGATTTTGTGAGGCTTACCTAATGGAAACCACTCATAAATGACCCCATTTTAGAAACTACACTCCTCAAATTATAAAAAACTGATGTTACAAACTTTGTTAACCCTTGAGGTGTTCCACAAGAATTAAAGGAATATGGAGGTGAAATTTTAAAATTTCACTTTTTTGGTAGATTATTCATGTTAATAATTTTTTTCTTACAACACAGCAAGGGTTAACAGCAAACTAAACCTAAATATACATTACTCTGATTCTGCAGTTTACAGAAATACCCCATATGTGGTGGTAAACTGCTCTATGGCCACGTGGCAGTGGTCAGAAGGAAAGGAGCGCCATATGGATTTTGGAGGCAGATTTTGCTAGAATGGTTTTTAGGCACCATTTTGTATTTTAAGAGACCCTGACAAACCCCTACAGTGGAAACCCTCAAAAAGTGACCCCATTTTGGAAACTACACCCCTTAAAGAATATATTAAGTGGGGTACTGACCACTTTGACCCCCTAAGCGTTTTACAGGAATTTGGAAACACTTTGCTGTGAAAATGAAAAGTTTCATTTCTTCCAATAAAATGTTGCTTTAGCCCCAAATTTTTCATTTTAACAAGGGGTAACAGGAGAAAAGCACCCCATAATTTTTTAGCCATTTTCTCCTGAATACAACAACACCCCATATGTGGTGATAAACTGCTGCGGGGACACATGGCAGGACTCAGAACAGAAGGAGCTCCATATGGATTTTGCAGTACAGATTTTGATGGATTGGTTTGAGGTAGCCATTGATTTTTATTTTTTTGAGTTATTGTCTTATGTGGGGGCTCATTTTTTGTGGGATGAGGTGACGTTTTCATTTGCATCATTTTTGGGTACATAAGACTTTTTGATCGCTTGGTATAACACTTTTTAGGAGTCAAGGTGAAAAAATAGCTGTTTTGACATAGTTTTTTTTTTTTTTTTACAACATTCACCCGAAGGGGCAAATCATTTGATATTTTTATAGAGCAGGTTGTTACGGATGCAGTAATACCCGATATGTCTATTATTTTTATTTTTGTTAAGTTTTACACAGTAAATTAAGTTTTGAACAGAATTAAATCTTGTTTTTGTGTTGCCATTTTCTGAGAGCCATATTTTTTAAATTTTTCTTGCGATTGTCTTAGGTAGGGTCTCATTTTTTTGCGGGACAAGATGTCGGTTTGATTGGTACCATTTTGGGGTAAATACGCCTTTTTGATCACCTGCTATTACACTTTTTTTGGGGCAAGAGGGAAAAAAATGGCTGTTTGGGCATAGTTTTTTTTTAATTTTTTTTTTACAGCATTCACCTGGGAGGCCATCTCATGTAATATTTTCATATAGCAGGTTGTTACGGACGCGGTGATACCCAATATGTATAACATTTTTATTTCTGTTAAGTTTTACACATTAGTTGCATTTTTGAACAGAATAAAATCTTTTTTTTGTATTGCCCTTTTCTGAGAGCCATATTTTTTTTATTTTTCTGGCGATTGTCTTAGGTAGGGTCTCATTTTTTGCGGGACGAGATGACGGTTTGATTGGTACCATTTTTGGGTAAATGGGTTTTTTAACTTTATTTTGGGAAAAGGATGCTTTTTCATTTTTTTTACTTGGAACTAATTTATTTTGTAAAACTTTCTTTTTTTAACTTCTTTTTTTAACTTTATTTTTTGTCCCAGTCTGGGACTTCAACTTTTGGGGGTCTGATCCCCTGCACAATGCATTACAATACTTCTGTATTGTAATGCATTGGCTGTAAGTGTATTACCAGTGTAATACACTTACAGCCTGCTGCCTGTGAGATCCAGGGGGCTGGATCTCACAGGCTTCCGTAGAAGGCAGCCCGATGCTTAAGGAAGGCATCGGGCTGCCTTTCCTGCCATCGGGTCCCCGTCACAGCAGCGCGGGGACCCGATGGCAACTTTAACCCTTCAGGATACCGCACGTGACGTGGTCAGCGCTGACCACGGCAGTGCGAGGGTTAAGGCACCGGCATCGATGTTTTCACCGATGCCTGTGCATACAGCAGGGGTCCGGCTATCGGCCACTGCCGGACCCTTGTAGCTGTCATGTATGATATGATGTCTGATTTTTAATTTTTATATTAATCATTGGATAACCACTTTAAAGAGAAATTTTAAGATATAGCTGGAATGAGCCAGAACAGGAGGAATGTACTTTATCTTTCTTGTTTGTATAAAAATGGAAAGAATAGAAATGGGTGATTGTGGGGGAGGACAACTGGGATTGAGTATTACTGATTAGGGTTTCCAGTGATGCTGGAAGACAAGAGAAAACTGCAGTGGACCCTATCTTCTAGAACTGATCGTCAGGGAGTAGGTAAATATTCTTCCCACAACAGGTCCTCGGATGGTTTAAAAACTGATATCAGGCTGGAAAACTCATTTAAATGGGTGACATGAAATGCCTAGTGTTGCAGCTCAGTCCCTCTAAATAGCTGGGACCAGCTCTTGAATGGAACAGGAAGCACAGCGCTGTTCAAAGTGCAGTGACCATGCTGGGTTACTACAGCTCAGCTGCCAATCACTTCAGTGGGAGATAAGCTGCAGTAACCCATCATGGCCACTACACTTTGAATGGGACTGTGCTTCCTGCTCCATTCAAGAGGTATTTTTGGCGCCAGAGGCTGCAGGAAACAGCCCTGCTGTCCCGGCAAGTGGCTGCAGCGCTCACCAGCGTGACCACCACCTGGACTCGGTCAAGTCCGAATTCTGGCAGAAGAGGGCAGTGGAGCTCCACCACGGCAGCCGGCTTGGCCTACAGGAGGCAGAAGCGACCTTATTCAGTAGCAGTTCCAGCGAGGAGGACTTCAGGTTCCTCATCTGAGGAACTCTTTTACTGTCTGATTTAAAGGACATCTCTGGAGGACCTATGGAAGCCACAACATGGACTGCACCTGACGGGTGAGCGCTAGTTGGCACTTGTTTTTAGTTTATGTTGTTTTTATTGCCCCCTGTTTGACTCTTACCCAGATGGACATAATCTGTCAGGACTTCCACCCCCATTCTGCAGAAAATTCCCAGTTGCGCCTAAGCGCGCCTATTTTCCTTTTCCCCCCTTCTCAGGTTATTTGGGAGCCCGCTTTGCAAAAAGGGTTCTCTATTTGCTGCTATTTTATATTATCCATGTGGATTACATGTTACCTGTTTGGATTACAAAATTACCTCACCTGGATTACAATTGAATTTTGGACTGTGTTCCAGTGTTTTATGCCAAGCAGCCATAAGGAGAGACTCAAACGTATATCTGAGCCTATTATGCTTGCAAATGTGAAATTGATTGCACTAAAATGTTGGCTGAATTATGTCTTTGCTGTATTTTAGCATAGCAATAATGTTTTTACAGGTTCAGCAACATTCAAGCACTTTAGCCCATTGTGTGTATTCTTTTTCAGGTACTGCAATGTGTCCTATTATGCACTTATTGTATGGTGTTTTTAGAAAAATAATGCACTTAGCCGGATAGCTAACAGTGAGCACATTACTTTTCTACCTCATATGGACTACCTCTGCTGAGGACTGTACACCGCGGCCTAGCCTCATGCGTATGATGCAATCGTGAGTCAACAGTACACTAAGGATTCGTACGCACTTTGTACGCTAATGCTTATGCATTCAGTTCAGTAGCGTACTTTTAACAACGCTTAGACTGTATGTTCGTAATTTGTGCAGTTATGTTCGCAAAACAGCGATTATTTTTTAACGCAAATTCGACCGAATAAATTTGTGTTAAGAACGAATCTTGTCATAAATTCATCGATTATTCACCGAAGCAAATTTTTGATGATTCCCTCATCTCTACTGTATATCAATAACCATGTTAAGGACTAATATAAGGATGATGGTATACTTTTCTCCATAGTTACTGTAACATATCGTACAGTAGCATAAATCATTGCTGTAAATTGCACAACAAATAGTATATATCTATACACATTTATATATAACATATTAAAGAATATCATACAAAGAATCTCCTGTTGTGATGTGTTTGTTCCCGCTGACAGTGATTTCCTTTGGCATACAAAAGTATTTGGGAAATGCAGCTGGAATACTGGTGTAATCTGATAATTACCCAACACACAGAGAATTATTCATGGTGCTTATATTCATATTCATGGTGCTTAGTTGTTTTACTACTTTCTTTCTACATAGTAACTTCACAACAGAAAAAAATGTTCTTAGGATTCAGAGAATTGATTTTTATCCGCTTTCGTAAATTGTTGAAGAGTTTCTGATGAACTAATCGTAAAAACAAATTTTTGCGATAATGAAAATCCCTCAAAGCTTTTACATAGGTCACAGGTGTCAAGCCATTGACCTTGGACCTGTGGTCTATTACCTATTGTTTAAATCATGATTTTATGTTTAACATAGCTGTTATTGAAATTGTTATTGATGTTATTTTTAATTTTCCATATCAATATATATAATTAAACAAAAAACATAAAATCCTGCAGTTTTCACCACAAAGCCTAATAATAGGTGCCACTTATTGGTCTGTACAGATGATTTTACTGCAGTTATCTGCTTATCTGCCATTCTAATCCTGCCTGTAATGATATCACCTCTGTCTGTACATAAGACAGGATCCACCCTTCATAATAAGGGATTATCCAAGCTTATCTATTATTTCCTTGTACAACAAACTTTGCACAGGTCACAAAGCATGCCTAGAAAACTCTCCAATAGAAATAAATGACCATTGTGTTTATGGATCAAGTGACTGCCGTAAAGCAGTTTTCTTAAAGCTTTCTAAAATAAGAAAATCTTCAATTAGGAAAGACCTATCTGACATTGATGGCATATCCTAGGGATATGCCATCTTGGCCCTTTAAGAGCTAGACTTTTCCACCTAGACTCCATTTACAGCAAAAGAAAGCTAAAATGTTTATGGAAAAATAATACTTTTTACGTGTAACTATCAGCGCACACAGCCGGCCTCAGATTGTCCTTTATTGTGTTTCAGAGGTATTTGTACTCATAAATAGTATAAGGGTACATGGAAACTTGATTTACTTAATAAATGGCTGTAGTAGGTCACAGTGACCCCAGACAAACAGGATGTGCTCAGTAAATAGACGGACAGATTACATGGATTGCATAAATCACCAGCTTTTCCCACTTGTTCCCATGAAATGTTCTAGTGATTATATATAGGGCATCACGTCTGATTACTTGGTCATATCTTAAGTGGATTTTGTTTTGATCACTTCAGCTAAACATTTTACTTTCTCTGTTTGAACAAGCAACTTCTGCATTTATAAACTGAACGCACTCTTACTTTTCTTATGATTTGCTTTTATACTGTACTAAAAAGATCAGATCAGTGGGGTCTGACTGCTGTCTGACTCCTGGAACCCCCCAGCACCTGGCTGAAGAGAACTTGGCATGCAGACGAGTGCGGTACCCCCTGCATTATTTGTCAGACACAGCACTGTACAAGTGGTAGCATCTATGCATGGTGTTGTAGTTCAGAACCATTTACTTCAATGGGGCTGGGCTACAGAAATCTGCAATACCATGCACAGCGACAACACAATGTCTAGCACAGTGCCTGGTAAACAATGAAGGGGAAGCAGCACTTGAGTGCCATGGGCTCTGACCGTAAAGGTACCAGAAGTTGGACCCACACCGACCCAATATATAGACCATCACTATCAAAGTCCCATAAACTCCCTTTAACATACACTACATGACACAATATTTGAGGTACTCTGGGCTGATTTCAAGGCTTTGGGCAATTAACCTATTTTCAAGCATCTAAATTAAAAAGACGTTATCCTTCATTCAGGACTAATACTTATGTATTAGAGAAGAAAGCTACAAAGAGTATCACAGGTGGAGGACCTGACACAGCCACAGCTGTATCAGTCTTAATGGGAACTGTGTAATTCTTTATTTGACCTGCGGGAGTGCTGCAGGGCAATCAAACACTTGCTAGTAAATGAGTCATAATCCAGGCCTAATCTCACTTTCACCTCTTAAACATAGATGAATGTGAAAAATGGTGAGGAACATCAAATGTCTCAAAAAATAGACCAAATGTCACAGAAAACAGCACAGTTGCCTTGACTTTTTAAAGCCACTAAACTGGCATATCTGATTTGATAAATGTCCTCCCTGGTCTCTATTGTGCCACTATAACAATTTTAAGGTGGCCATACACCATAGACAGCTGTTGCCAAAACACTCATTCAACTATAATCCCCTCCCATAAGCACACACACTTTGCTTGGCCAATCTTACATGTACCCCTACAGGCAGTGGGGAATAATACACTGCCTCTTAAAGGCTTTGGACACTATTCTAGACTTTTTTTATTGTTGATTTATATGTACTATATTTTTGTTAAAAAAAGGTTGTGTAATTTGTTTTTATTAACAATTGTTCTTTATTTGGCTTCTGCAGCCTCTGTGTTCCACAATACATAGCAAGCTACAGAATGCTGTTCACAGTGAGAACTATCAGACTGGCTGCCTCACACCTCGTTCTCAAGAATCTCTATTAATGTTCTGAAGATCTTGTAAGTGAATTTATGAGTCATTAAAGTTTAATTTCAATGTGATTTTAAGGGTATGTCAGCATGCAGTGGAATTGCTTCAGGAAGTTCCTGTATCCACAGGGAAACCTGCAGAGTAGAGATGAGCAAATCTTCAAGGATTATTAAATATTTTTAAATATTCGCCAAATTTTTAAAAAGATTCGCTTCGGAAAAGAATGTATTCGGTCCAAGTTGCGTTAAAAAATACTGTATTCGTTATTCTGGTCATGTTCTGCGACCATTCATGCACAAATAACGAACATACAGTCTAAGCGTTGTTAAAAGTACGCTATTTAACTGAATACGTACTCATGAGCGTACCCATACACTGCGAACATTCCCGCACAAATAACGAACATACAGTCTAGTGTTGTTAAAGGTACACTACTTAACTGAATATGTACGCATTAGCGTACAAATTATCAGATGCTTAGCGTACAAATTATCAGATGCGTAGCATTAGCGTACAAATTATTAGATGCGTACATAGCGTTAGCATACAAAGATTTAAGAACATTTAAGAAGATTCATACAAAGCAAATCTGAAAAGATTCTGATTCGCTTCAGTATAGGAAATAACGAAGGTTCGTAACGAGTATACGAAGCGGCGAATAGATTCGCTCATCTCTACTGCAGAGAAAAATTTGCATCAAATCTTGTGAATTTGGATGCAGATTTTAGTTGCAACATTTGGTGAATGGTGAAAAAAGGAAGACTGACCATGCTGGGGCTTCCCTGGTTCACTTGCCTGCTCCCATGCCTGTCTCTGTAGAACCCGATCTCCTGCAATGATGTCTCATCAAATGTGATAATTACAGTAGAACAACTTAGAGAAGGGAAGAAGCAGGGGAGGTGTGTGTAGTGATTTTTATTTTAAAAACAGTTTTCAAATTTAGGTGTTCGGATAATCAGCAGCAAAATTCATAACAGTTGGAGCCATCCTTATCTAGTTGTCTGTATTACTGAGTTTATTATTTTTTATTTGTTGTCTGATACGTGCTTCATCTATTTTTTCTTGTGGCCATTTATTTGTTAGGTTATTCTGCATGTCCTGAAAGTATTCAAGTATGAAGAGCCATTGATTAGTATTTTGGAGGAGGAACTGGTACACAGGGATGCTTAAAAGTTTGCAAACCCCTTAGAATGTTCTATATTTCTGCATAACTTTGACATAAAACGACATCATATCTTCACACAAGTCAGAAAAGAGAAAGACAACCAAATCAAACGAGTCAAAAATAGTGGATTATTAGTTATTTATTTATTTTTTTAATTGTACACTCTGTTATATCAGATGCCGTGATCATGTATGAACACGTCATCTGAGGGGTACAATGATGGGAGGCAGCACAATCGCCGCTCCCTGTCACTGCACCCACTACTTACAAAGAAATGCGCTTCTTGATGAAGTAATTCATCACAAAGCGGATTTTTTTGTAAAATTCTGTGAAGCAGCCGAATCAAATTTTTAAATACTTTGCTAACCAAAACCTTTGAAGGAACATTGTTATGCTGAACAGGAAAAGGCCTTCTCTGAGTTTCAGCTAAAAAAAGGGAAACATGGCCTTCTTTACAGTACAATTGCATGCTCTAATATTACACCTTATACAGAATGATGGCATATTACTAGCTAATGCCATCAGTTTCTGATGTGTGGGTTTCTGACTACTGGGACCCATATCGATCCTGAGAATGATTTGATCCCTTCAGTAGTTTTCAGACACTTCACCTCTCCTGACCTGGCACCTGAATTCCAGTCATACCATTGCTTATTAGTGTTGAGCGAGCACCTCTGTGCTCGTATGCTCGGGTGCTCTGGCCGAGCATAATGTTAGTCAATGGGACTAAACCAACACCCCCCGCTCGGAAGAGGGGAGGGTGTCTGGTTAATAGAAAAAAGTCAGAATCGCGAATTCTCCTCTTTTACACCTTTCACTCGTAAAAGTATGCTAATTAACTGAATTTGTACGCATTAGCGGACAATGGGTAGCATTAGCATACAAATTTGTATGCATTAGCGTACAATGCGTAGCATTAGCATACAAATTCGTATGCATTAGCGTACAATGCGTAGCATTAGCATACAAATTTGTACGCATTAGTGTACAATGCGTAGCATTAGCATACAAATCAACATTACAGTGAATGCCAGTACTCTTCCGCACGTTTATTTGCTGCGTAGTAGCAAACAAACGTGCGGGGAAAAGACTCGAGCATTGCGCTCGAGTACACGCGGTGTTCGGCCGAACACTGAGCGGACCCGAATGTAGGCATGCTCGGCCGAACTCGCTGTTCGGCCGAGCATGCTTGCTCAGCACTATTGCTTATTTTTTGTGATGCAATTCCAGAATGAATGAATGGTACACTACAGATCTATAAAAAAAACATAAGCTAAAAAAACCCACAGGAGAGTTAAGAATTCTAGTAAACATTGTATTCATTCTCTGAAGTTTAGTCATTTATGCAGTGAAGAGCTGCAAAGTCCAATTACCTCTTTGGCAGACTGTTTCAACTAAAAACCAACAGCTGTTTCCTTCATTGATCACAAATGAGAACACTCCAAAAAGACATAATAAAAGTAAAGTGAGAAGATTAAAAATAAGTGATTCCAAACTAAAGCCTATATAAAGAGACAAGTAACAACAGCAGATCGTTCCAATGATGTACTATTCTGCTTTGGCTTGTATTCTAGAAGGAGAACTAACACAAGTTATCTATGGATCGATTTATCGAGTCTGAATAGCAATGGCAACGCACTTCCTATGCCAACATGCTCAGAAGCATTGTGTACACCTAAGCATCTATCCACTTCAATCACAGTAGCATGAGGATAACGATCTAGATTAGAGATGAGTGAATTTCCTAAAATTCCTCTCTATCTAATCAAAATTCACCCTCATTTTTCCTGAAGAAATTCTATCTAACAAATCGATAGCTTGTTTGCTTGATCACTCTGTTGACTCTGATACAACGTAGCTTGCAATTCCTCTTTGGCCTAGAACCCTGTAGTCTCCCTGGGGTAATTACATCCTCCTAGGTGAGCTGTCTCTGTGGGTCACCTGGGGCAATTATGTCTTCCTAGGCGTGCCTCTGCTCTGGTCCACCTGGTGTGGAGGAGCAGGACTCTCCTCTCTCCAACTCTAAACTCTAAGACTCTTCCCTAGCTCAGTCCCACCCTTAGCAGGAAGTCGGATTACCCCACTCATACCAAGAGAGGAGGAATGGTAATTTCCATTCCTGTTACCAAACATTGCCAACTGTACCGATCTGCTGGTGAACAAAGTGCATTACATGTCCTTACATTTACATTGCTTTAAAAATAGTAAAAAATTGCAGATACCATAGTAGTACCCCCAGGTCTGGGATACAATACTTGCTGCCAAGGTTACTCCTTACCTGCCTGTGGGTGCCCATGCTCTCTCTGGCTATTTAAGGGCAAAAGCATGCACCCTAATCCACACCAGCCAATGGCTGGCCACTTTGGGGTACTCAAGTTGCCTTTACCTATTGGAAGGTGCCTGAGCAATAGGTTCTAGTCCACTAGTATCCTGCAAACGTATACTGATTACATTTGTTTGCCTGTGCACCTCTGCCTGGTTCCCAGATTCAACTCTTTGCTGCCTCATCTGACCTCTATCTGATTTCCATACTGAATCTAAACTACCTGCCATGACCTCAAACTGCACGTACTCTGCCTGCCCTGACCTTGGCCTGTCCTTGACTATGGTTTGCCTGATGCTGCAATGCTCTGTACCAGTGCCTCTTGACCCCTGAAGGTCAGCAGTCAACCAAACAGCGATTACCCCAGGAGGTAGCGGCCTGGTGGTTTCCAGGCAGTGAAGTCCAAATCTCTGTACTGGGGTTAAAGGGTGAAGACTAGGTGACTGCCAGGATAACACTCTAAAAAGTAGCCTGAAGTCATATCTGTTCAGTTGACTCAGTGGTTCCACACCCATTGCTTAACATTTTCTATGTATTTGGAAGTACAAGAAAAGTGAAATTCAATCTGAATTTCAGGATAAACTCGATTCGCCTTGAAGCTGAATTTCCTCGTGCTTCATGTTAGCGAATCGATTTAACCTGAAATAGTGTAAAAAACAAAAAAATTCTTACTTACCTCCTCCATTTGCTTGCGATGTGCCGCCAGTTGCCATCTTGATTGAAGATCTCGGAGCGAAATCCCGTGCATGGTGACGTATGATGTCACCACGCTGGCCATCGTGATGACATCATCTCACGCAGTGCGAGATTTCGCGTCAGATCTTCAAGCAAGATGGCGGCGGCCGGCCCATCGTAAGCAAATGGAGGCGGTAAGTTTGATTTAATTTTTTTTACATGTCATTTTTACACTGTTTTTACACTCAGATGCCGCGATCATGTATGCCGCTCATCCCTAGCAATAAGCAACCAGGCCACTTGTACCTTATCCATTGTGATATATATGGGAATGGGCCTCACTTCCTAAGAAAGCATCAAAAGTCCAACCCTGGTTGTAATTGTTTTTGACAAAAATGTTTTAAATGTAATAATTTATCACTTGAAATTGAAATTATTTCTTATCCTGAAATATATAATTTTATATATTGAAATATATAAATAATAATGATTTGATTTTCACATGTACTGCGTGTGCTAATGAAGATGTAGAATCTAGTTTTAGTCAAAGCTGCACTAAGTAGTATTGACAGTCGCCTAATTTGATATTGACTCCATCACCAATACAGACAGAATAAGCATTTTTGCATTCTGTTAACTACAAGTCAAAATTCCCCAGTTACTAGTCCAGATGAACTCACTTTGGACGACTGCCTGTTTTCAAAGGTGATATGTAATTTCTATTCTAAGACTCAATCATTTTGATTAGTAGGACATTAAGTGTTTCCTCAGGAGCCATAATGTTCTTGGCTGGTATTACCTGCGCCATGTAATGTACTGTACCATCTTGAAAGCTTTCTCCGCTCGGTGCGCTGAGTGAATAATCAGCGTCTTTACAGTTCTGGGATTTTAATTCTATGGAAAATGCTACAGGTACAGGAACAAGTCTTAATTTTAGTCTTCGCTAAGAAGACCATAAATAACACTGTACAGTGTTATTATAACAATGTACATTCCATAAGCACATATTATACATTGTACAAATGTAAATCTGATATTTATTTTTAATATCCAAAGGTATAAAAGTCAAACAGCTTCATGCTACAACTTAATGAGATGGAGAAATGCCATGTTTCCCTGGGGATTGTACAGTACGTTCCATTCATCATTTTTCAAGACACCGCATGACACTATCTGAACACCATGTGGCGGTATCTGGACAATGTATGTATTTATGCAGACACTTGACACTATGAATTTTCAATTTATGGACTAGGTAATAGTTTGGCACCACACAACACTATTCACTTTGTATTGTATGGCACAACACATTGTACCACCTATCTTGGCACTATAGCATTAGTATGACCATCATACGTCACATTAGCGTCTCTCTGTCTTCTCAGATATATGGATAATATGTGGCGGTGAGATTCTGGGAATCAACTACAGGTGAAATGAAAGAGTTATATAGAAAAACAGCAGTTATAGAACCAGAACATGTAATATTCACAGAATGCTATTTCTTATATTTTGAGGACAAGTTGTATAGTAACATAGTAACATAGTTTATAAGGCTGAAAAAAGACATCTGTCCATCCAGTTCGGCCTGTTTTCCTACAAGTTGATCCAGAGGAAGGCAAAAAAACCCTGTGAGGTAGAAGCCAATTTTCCCCACTTTAGGGAAAAAAATTCCTTCCCGACTCCAATCAGGCATCAGAATTACTCCCTGGATCAACGACCCCTCTCTAGTAACTATAACCTGTAATATTATTACCCTCCAGAAATGCATCCAGGCCCCTCTTGAACTCTTTTAGTGAACTTACCATCACCACCTCCTCAGGCAGAGAGTTCCATAGTCTCACTGCTCTTACTGTAAAGAATCCTCTTCTATGTTTGTGTACAAACCTTCTTTCCTCCAGACACAGAGGATGTCCCCTCGTTACAGTCACAGTCCTGGGGATAAATAGATCATGGGAGAGATCTCTGTACTGACCCCTGATATATTTATACATAGTTATTAGATCTCCCCTCAGTCGTCTTTTTTCTAACATGAATAAGCCTAATTTTGATAATCTTTCTGGGTACTGTAGTCCTCCCATTCCAGTTATGACTTTAGTTGCCCTCCTCTGAACCCTCTCCAGCTCTGCTATGTCTGCCTTGTTCACAGGAGCCCAGAACTGT